>JAODVN010177864.1:0-13294 GCA_025434125.1 Chologaster cornuta
CAGAGGCGCGTTCAAATTCGGCAAACTGAGGCGAACTGGCAATGCTAATTGAAAAATGTTCAACACATGTATTTAATTTGAATTGACAGAAAGATAGAAGTGTATTGGATTAGGCATACAGTGTATATAACAAACTCTACATAATAATAATCTACAGTATACAAAAAATATACAGTTTGCAATCTGTTTTCAAAAGTTGTTCAATTGTTTCTCAATTGTGAAATAGTCTCAGAAGACCTCTCTCTTCTTGACCCCCCCCCCACCCCAGGTTGCAGTGGGATGTGGGACAAGGTAGCTTGCTGGCCCAGCGCGGTTGCAGGTGAGGTGGTGACAATCCCTTGTCCTAAATACTTCTTCTACTTCACCAGCCACCTCCACACGGGTAAGGCTCGCGTTCGCACGTTTACACTGGGTAGGTCTGCATCTTGGCGTTATTCGCACTATTTCACAGTGTGATTTATTTATTTGTATGATGTGAAACAGTTTCCGATGATTATGATGCCCTGTTAATTGTAGATGTGTGTAAACTGAACAGGTGTTTTAGCTTTTCAGGAGATGAGGGATGAAAGTCGTCCAATATTAGGGTTCACAAATTATACCCATACCATTATTCATAATAATAATCTTAAGTACCCATATTGACATTCTATATTAACACCGCAAATGGAATTGTAATTATCCATTTACTTTATTAAAAACATGAATAAATGCATGCCTGCATGCCTTCCTGCCTGCCTGCCTGCCTGCCTGCTCATCCACTTATCCCTAAAACTATAATGTTGTGTGCTGTATAATGCAACCGAGGTGTGAATTTCACTCAAGGTCATCTGTGTCACCCACCCATCAAATATAACCTTTTGGTTACAAAATCAGTGTTCGAGTTTTACTGGTGTTTGTGAAGCACCGTTATGTGTATTCATCTTACATCTTGGGACATTTTACAGGAGGATGCTGCATTAATTATGCAAACGTAACATCAGCCTAAGGGTTTGCATTTCCTAATCTCACTATACAATGCAGCATTTCTGCAACATAGTTATGCCATTTAAGTTCAAATGAGTTGTTCATTTGTATTCCGCTGGGATGAAAACTTCAATTTCAACTTGGTGCAGAGAGAAATATTCCTGAGAAAAATGAAAGTATTTTATAGACTGACACCACATTGAATGCTGTGCATTTACCAAAGACAAATGTTTTTAGGTGATCATTTGTTTGAAAGATTTGAGTGGAATGCATACGGTTTCAAAGATAATATAGCTTTATGTTTGGAGAATGGAGTCTTAGACAGACTCCATTCCTATATTTACATTGTCATACTGAACAACAGGGAACTGAAACTAGATAAGTTAAACAGTAAAAGTTACTGTTTGATGTTAAAGGTATAGCATGTCATTCTGGAGAAAGCTTGTTGCTATTTGAACCTCTCCCTTCAATGTTATATGGGTGCACCCTTATAAACACTCTAAACCCATTGTGATGGCTAGGATATTGCTGTTGCGCGCCATCAGAACCACTTTGTTTGTGTTCCCATTTACGGAGCAATAGCTGTGTAGCATCGTCCAATTCTTTCTTCAGCACACACAGAGAACAGGAAAATAGCGGAATATGTGGAGATAATTTGGTGATTTTGACAAAAAGTGTAGTAGCTTACAATCACTTATCTTTGATCTGTACGAGGTTTGTCTCCACAGTCCCTTTTAACATTTGATTGATTGATCAATCAAGCATTAAGAGTTAAGGGCAGGATCAGGATGGAAATGAATTTGAGACAGTAGTAATAAAGCAGAACTACTGTAATGTACAGTAGAAGGAGGAAATATACTATATGTCAATGCTGGTTCAGCCATTTCAGTGGTGGTGGTTTATAGATCTCTGTTTTCAGTTCTCTAAAAGGGTTTGTTGTTGAAATATCCTTTGAACCCCTAAAAGCTATAGCTACTATCCATCATCACAGTGATTCTCAGTGACCCATAGTTATTTGATATCCGGAACAAAATTCCACTTTGTCATTTTCTTTTTTTTATCATTTTATTTTTGAAAAGATGCAAGCCAATGACCCGACAGTATTGGAATACATTTGTTTCAAGATGCGTGGAACGGGAAGCAAGCATTAGCAAAACCTGGCGCCACAAGGATCTCAAGGCTAAGTCATAAATTTGGCAGAGGGAGGAGTTTAGTCTCATAACACTTCTGAACTTTCTACAAGGTTCAGTGCAAACAACACACACACACATCTGTTTTATTGATGCATGCTTCACCTTTATACCAATATGTTTTTTTAAGATCCACCTCAATTGCATTGTTGTGCCTCCGTGAATTGAAGTCCACAAGTTTGTACAGTTGTCTGTGACCATAGTGGGAAGAGGAAACAGTCCTAACATCCTACGGTGCTCTGTAGGGTGTGAGCCACGTGAGGGTCTCGCCATGACAGAAGTAAAAACAAATTCACCACTCAAACAGAAGCTCGGCCCCGCGCGGTGGAAACCCAACGCCAACACTGGGACATTGTTGTGTGACGCAGTTTGAGTTGTGTGTTTGTGTTCCCATTTATAAGCTGTGTAGGAAGACCAGGCTCTCTTTTAGTGCACACCCACAACAGACAGCTAGCGGACTGAGGATATTTAGCTGAATTTGACAGAATTGTATTGGATTAGCGTTAGAGTTGCTAACCTTTGAGGACACAAACCAGTGCACCAGTAGCATCACAACTGCATTGTGATGTCATTCATTGTGATGTGCTGATTAAAAGCCTGCTCAGAAGAAAAATTATAATGAGGCAGGTAGTTTCTATAGGGTGGAATCATGTTGACCCCCGTTTAAAAAAACAAAGCTGGGGGGATTCATTTGTTTGAACCCATCCAGTCCCCGTGCAGGACATAGAAAATCCTACCAGTCACGTTTTATTTTTATTGTCGGAGGATGAAAGCATTCTTCTGGCAATCCCTCAAACATCCCAAATCCACCAGTGGCATGGACTGAAAAAGCAGAGGCTTATCACAGCCTTTGTGTCTTGTCATGTTGTTAGGGTAGATAGGCTTCAGTCTCCACATACACCCCTCAGGCATATGTTTACCTGTTGATGCCATATTGAATCAATTTGCATTCTCAATCACGTCCCCTTTTCTGTGCCTTTGATAGGCCGTGTGGCCAAGTATTTATTTCTAGCATTTGGCCCATAGGTCAAATAGTAAATTCATTGAAGAGTTGAGGGATTAACATGGCAGCAAATCAAACTGCTCTATCGTTATGCAAAACAAAGGAAATACTGCTGTTTCACAATAAGAGTGGAAACTATTTAAGACACGTGAGTTGATTAGATATGCCAATATCGCAAAACCCTTATCCCCCATGTTTCATGTGAACATTGAGCATCATTAGCAAGAATTATTTTAATACTGTTGACATATTGGGTCAGGTGATTCACAACAGTATTTAATGTGGGGAAATGAAAATCTATGTTAAATTAATGTTAGTTTTTATTTATTTTTTCAAATCATAAAATGAAGAAGGAAAATCTGAAACGTGTATGCATGGTGACATCCTTGATTTTGCGAAAATTAGTTTGTCACATGTTTTGCTGTCTCTCTGCTCATTAGGTAACCTGTCAAAGACCTGCTCCGAGGCCGGATGGAGCCAGATCAGCTCTGTCTCCTATGAGTTGGACTGTGGGTTTAACTTCAATAGCACCGTGGATTACGAGGAGGTAGGTAGGACAATGCGTCCTCTGCATTCTGATGTTTGGGCTGAGCAACTGTGTCACTTGAGTGGTCTGAACGTTTTGAACCGACAATTATCTTTTTGTGAGTATTTGTCATTATTACTTAGCAGTACCAAATGTCGCTTCCATTATCGTATTTCATCTTAAATGGATGCCGTCTCATTTTGATGATGAATGAAATATAAAATGGTTATGTAATCGCAATATTCACTTGGTTTAGCAGCTATATTGTCTTGTCCATGTGTACAGCTGAAACAGCAAGAGTAACAACACAAACGCTTGTTTCGTTGTCGTTAGCCATGTGAACATTGTTCAACCTACTACCTACACACGTTGTGATTGGCTGCTTGGATATATGATAAGCAGATGCACACGTGTACTTAGTAAAGTGCGTGTATAGTTCTGTATCTTTATGATTATATTTGCATGTATACAAGATACACACATTATTACCACAGACACATGGCACATAAAAAAGGTAACTGAATATCTGTCCATGAATCACCAGAACTTGTGATTCATGGACAGATATTCAGTTACCTTTGTTATGTGCCAACCTCCAAATGTAATTTATTTTGATTTAGAAAAGAAACGTTTAAAATTGCATCTAGCAGTTGTAGGTGGAACAACCAAAGAAATTAAGAATGTGTCGCAAAGCACACCTCTGTCTAAATCTCGACAATATAGCTGGACTATTACTGTAGCTTATAGCATTGCTAGCTGTTGCTATGCTACAGTAGTTACTGTTTTATGAAGCTACCAGAGGGAAGAGGACATTTCTGTTGCGTTACAACTCTAGTGTAATCAAACGGCACTATCGTGGCCAGCCAGAAATGGATTTTCCCCTTTACCTAAGTATATTGAGTACACAGTAAACTAACACGTTTTACCAAACACATTTTGTTCACCCTTTAATGTTATTTCTTATCTGCGTTGTGTCTCCTTAGGGAGATTTCTTTGGGGCTGTCAAAGTGGGATACACTGTCGGACACAGTGTATCTCTCATTTCTCTCACGGTTGCTATCGTCATACTGTGCCTGTTCAGGTAAGGAAGTTCAACACAACTAAGTGTCCCTGTACAAACAGTAGCAAACACCTTTTCCCATGTTTTATATAGTAATAAAGCCCTGTAAAGTTTCCCATTTAACATCATGCATCCTGACCTTTACAGTCATTTCACACTACATTGTTTTTACACAGATGCCCAACTCGACGTTTTCTGCTATTGCAATGTTTCTAATGCAATCAAGAGAGCACAAGGTGGCTATATGGCCTCTCAGATAGCCTGCTGTCCTTTACAGGATGCTTTAGATGTATTGCGTGTGTGTGTGTGCGTGCGTGTGTGTATGTTTGCTTGAAAGAGAGAGAGAGAGAGAGAGAGAGTGCGCACTTTACATTACACTTATTTGAAGTGGCTTTTAAGGGATAGCACACAGGCTAAGTAATTGCATACAGGCTAGGTATGTGTGTGTGTGTGTTTTGCCTTAGGTGTGTGTGTGTTTTTTTTTTTTTGTAGTGTGCCTATTAGCCTTTGTGCGTGTGTGTACGTTGACGGGTAAACAAGCAGAGCCTTGTTTATGCTGAGAGGTCATGCAAGGCTGATGGGGACGTCATTTTGATTTCAGGGGAGGTGTGTTCATCTGTGGACACATGATGTGTTAAACTCTCTGTGTTTACGTCCAGTCCATACTGGGTGCATCAAGACACTATGGGTGTTTACGTCCAGGTCAAGATGCAAAGGTCAGGCAGCTGGTGTGTCATCGCAGCCATTCTGTTGTATATCAGTCGTGTAATTACACCCTTTTCAACTGCAAGATCACCAGAACGGCATTTGTTTTCACATGGTTTCATAATGACCTGAAAATGCTGTTTTATTACACAAAAGATTTGTTTTCCGGTTTGCTGTACATATTTTACATTATAAACATTTGACGTGTGCATGTACCCAAGGGACAACTATGTCACGGTCAGCTGTTTTTTCTCAGCCTTGCTTCAAAAACACTTATTTCGCTTTAAGCCACTCCACATTTTAGCCTGATGTTGTCTACCAGTTTTCTGAATATGTCAGAGTTATTGGGTGCAGTTACCGTTCCTGGGGAAAGATTGTTCATATTTCAACTCAACATCAAAAGAGAAACACTCCCTTAGAAGCTCCGCCACCCACATTGGACATTCATTGCCAAGACCGGGATAATGTTTGTGTGATGCGGTCTGCACCACTTTGTTTATGTTACATTTACAGAGCCAGGGCTGTGTAGTAACAGCAGATTCATTTTTAGTGTGGACATAAAAAAGATATTATCTGAATTTGACAAAAAAGTGTATTAGCTGACAATCGTTAACTCCACACGTTTTTATTAATAATAAAAACACATTTCAAAACTTTATTTATGTGTTATGTTTTAGCAGCTTTGCTCATATTTGTTAAGTTAATATTACTGTATATTTACTCTTATGCCTTTTCAGGAAGTTGCATTGCACAAGGAACTACATCCACGTCAATGTCTTTGTGTCTTTCATACTGAAAGCTGTAGCTGTTCTGATCAAGGACGTGGTCCTCTATGAGGTTGGAGAGAGCGATAGCTGCTTCTCCTCTGTGAGTACACCAGAGACAGCTATTCTCACATTCAGACATGCTTTTGTTTAGTCTTGTAATGAAAGTTTCAATGTACAAGACCCACAGGAGTCAGAACTGTAGACTCGCCTAGAAAGTAACCTTGTGCAAATGGTCGAAAACTCAGTTGCCTCCTTTTGTTTTGGATGTCTTCTGCAGGGTGTTTTATTCATATCAGACGGTGTCTCCTAAGTAAGATTATGAAATGTTTTAGTGGCTCTGTCTCCTTCATATTCAAGGCTTCTGCTCTATACGTCATATGTGCCATTCTATAGGATTGATAGGAATAATTTTCTGTCATAAAAACGTAGTCGTTGTTGGATAGCGTTGAATCAGGAACGTATGGATTCACAAGTGAAGTTCCACCAACACATTTCTGCACTAACAAAGGCAAGTTTAGAGCTTTATAGTAGTTAAAGGACAGCACAGAACAATTGCCACCCCCATAGGTAAATGTTAATTTGGCTGGTTCCAGTGAAGTTGCAGCCTTTAACTGTTGACGTGCAGACACAGCTGGGTATCAAGGAATACAATGACACAGCCGTATGCTGCCATCCTGTCTGTAAGTGGGACAAATGCTGGGTGAGGTTGAAATGGGCAATACATTTTGTCTTTTGTATGGGGCAAATGGTACATTTAGGCATTAGATGCAAAGAGCACAGGAAAAATGGCCTTCAATAGTACATTAAGTATGACATGTCTGCCAACGGCTATAACCATAATTACTAGTGGAGTAATCCAATCACATTCTTTCAAGATGTCTGAGCTGCAGACAGCTGTGTCCACATTGTTACTCCGTGCTCATTTCTTCAACAGAGGCAGGCTGCATGTTTCCTGGCCCAGCCAGGCTAAAGGGATAATGCTTTGTTTCTGAGTGTACTTAACTCGTGGGTGTTCAAGTTCCCCTTGGGTGTAGCAGTGTTTGACTTCTCCAACAGCCTTGTTCGTGACCAGCAGGATGCTGTTGGCATCCATGTTTGCCAAACGCTCTGACTCAATGGCCAAAGAAGCCTTTGTCAATAAATCAAATAATAAGTTTCGATAGCCTGCTTTAATCTCTCCAGTCTAAGTACCGCGCCAATACACTGGATAAGTTACTTGATAACATTCCAGATAAAAAACTTTTTATATGTTATATTTATGAAGTCACTAGCTTCCACAGTATTGTTATTGGTATGTCTTTCTGAACGTAGGCTACACACGTTCTGCTGGTTCAAACACAGATGAAACACGCACACGCACACGCACGCACGCGCACACACCAGAACCTATGGCATCTTGATCTATGACATCGTATCACATAGACTGCAATCGTATTTGAATGTGCTCATTTTGTAAATGGCTAAAAGTTGTCAATAAATACCATAGATGAAATACAGTAGCAAAAGCACAATCTGTCATTTCTTATACTTGCATAATCAAATCATTAGTGTTTTAATTAAATGAGAATAATTTTTCACATTTATTTTTAACATATTTAAGATATAGAAGTAGCGGAAGTACAGAACTTTACCGTCCTGGAAGGGTGGAGTTCTTCCAACTGTGAACTCTGGCCCTTTCCAAAGATCCTTCCACATTTTTCCCATTGAAACATCTTATCTTGCCCGATGGGAGGAGTATGTGAAGGTTGTTTACATGTGAAATAGGGGTCTGTGCAACCCTATGAGATTGCATTGTGATTATGGGCTACACAATCTTGACTTGAATTATAAAACGTATTACACACACAGTGTGTGTACTGTACTGCATGTGCCAAGTCAATGGCAGAGGAATACAACTCTTCATTTGCCTGTCCAGCACCTGCTGCGAGCGAGGGGTTAATTTCTGAGGAACAATAGTGTGAGGAGGAAGAAGATTGAAGTTTAAGCAAAGCTTCAATTCTGCTTTGAACCATTTCATTCTTTTCACGTTTAACCTTATGAACGGTGATTAATTACCCTTGTTTATAAAGACCTACTTCCAAGTGAACTTTTACACAAGAAGACAAAGCACATGAGCATTGCTTTCCATTGGCCAGAGAATACTTGATACCTCTCTCTTCTACTGAGAGTGAGCTTTGTGTCCCTGTGAATAGGGACCATAATGAAATTGTGCTTGTATTTCTCTTGGCTGAGCTCTATAATGGTCTTAACTGTCCTTCTCACAGGTGGGCTGTAAAGCAGTGGTGGTCTTCTTCCAGTACGGGGTCATGGCCAGCTTCTTCTGGCTGTTGGTGGAGGGTCTCTACCTTCACGCTTTGTTGGCCGTCTCCTTCTTCTCTGAGAAGAAGTACTTCTGGTGGTACATCCTCACTGGCTGGGGTATGTTCCAGGTTACATATGAAACGTAAAGGTGACCCTCTGCGGTGGCTGCATTCTCAGTAGAACATGAGAATATTCTGGAATTTACGATGTAAATTAAGGATAATATGATGTTTTACCAGGCTCAAAATAATGATTAAATTAGTTACAGTTTAGGGGCAGTTTCAGGTGTTCTACTTTCACTTAAGCTAAGCAAGAGGGGACAGGGTTGTCCTTGATGCAAATGCAATATGTGCTGTATACACATGGGGCCACATAGTAATGCCAATCCTTTGATATGAAAGAGAAGCCCCTCGGTTACCATGCACATCTTGCTTTGGCTCAAAGTGAACTGTTTTTATAATAAAAGGTTCTTCCACAAACTTTGAATTCAGAAACGTTAATCTGAAGGATGTAATGGCATGCTATCTGGAGCCCTGTACATTACAGTCAAAATGTATATCAGGAACTATAACGGGAATGACGTGCTGAATGTTGATGGTTTTAAGTCATTCATTTTTTCAATTGAATGTAGTGTACATGATGTTTGTTTATTTTTCACAGGTGCTCCAACCGTTTTTATCACAGCATGGGTGATTACTAAGGTTTCCATAAAAGACCATGGGTATGCTAATTTTTCAGACATTATTAGCATAGAGAGAGAGCACATTTAAGTCCCACCCACACCTGGGGGGAAACATTCCATAGCTCTCCCTTAACTTTGTATTGCGTTATGCTAAGATAATGTAATTTTTGAATTCTACCAAAAAATGTAAACCTACCTAAAAGCAGTTGGTTATGAACAGGTTAGAGGTTGCGAACACTTAGTTCTGAGTTCTTTACTCCTGTCTGACAACAGCTTTTAGGAAGGTTTTGGTTTTTGTTATACAAGTCAGCGGTGGGCGTGGTTTTCAGAGTACGATGCGTTCTGTCTCTCATAGTATCAGTATCATTTTATTTTATTTTTATTTTTTATCAGTTTTATCCGTTCTAGTTAAGTTCAAAGTTACAGGGTCTTATTTCACCTTTGTTGACCTTTGTGGTGTTATTGGTTTCACTTGACAGTATCACTCTTTGTTTTGTTGCTTTTTAAGATGCTGGGAATTAATTAATGGTGACAATCCATGGTGGATCATAAAAACACCTGTTGTGATCACCATACTTGTAAGTCAAACCGTTTAGTGTCAAATCATTTAGTGATTAGCACTTTGCAATCAACCGTACATAATGTGATTAGACCCACCTGTTTTTCTCGCCAGGTGAACTTCTTCCTCTTTATTTACATAATTCGGATTCTGAGGCAAAAGATGAATTGCCCAGACATGGGGAGAACGGAATCTAATCAATACTCGTAAGTTTTCCGTAAGATGTCATCGCATCGGCGTCGGCAGTTGGTGCACTACAGGTCACGCGCTCACTGCCTTATATCTGCGTTTGTGCATCGACGTAGGCTTGACCCAGGCTCAATAACGCTCGGTCCTCACATTGCTTTGTGTTGTTGCTTTCTCACACAGGAGACTGGCCAAATCAACACTGCTGTTGATACCGCTGTTTGGTATAAACTATATTATTTTTGCCTTCATCCCCGAACACATCCACCCACAAGTCAGAATGGTGTTTGACCTCATTCTGGGTTCATTTCAGGTGAGGTGCTACGTGCTGCTCAACATAATGCAGTATCCACAGGCAGTGCCTTAGGATACTGTTGTGGTGTTACACTAAATGTCAACCAGAAACAGAATACAATGGCAGAATTTTCTAATGAATTATGGGATGTGATGATGTGGCCTGTGCCCTGTGGCCTCATTCAGCTGTAAAAGGAGTCATTACACATATTAAGCAGAGGGAAAAAAAGTGCTTTAACTAAATATATCACGAGGATATGACACTGTTGCGTTCAATTAAAATGTTTATTTATTGAGGCGTGACCGTAAAGAGACCCTCCTCATTGGACCTTTTGCAATAGAATGATTGACAGGCAATCTCGCCTCACTGTCGAATAAACAAGAATCACTGCGTCCGCCGGGAATGTACCGGCTGCAGACGGTAAACGGCGTTATTTATTTTGAAATTAAATATTAGGCTGCTAGATTTAAATGAGAAACTGAAACCATCAGGTAGCTCTCCCGTTATTGGTGATGACACAATGGTCGTCTCTGGTGTGACGTCAGCTCGGCGCCACGTGGGTCAGCTGTTCGTGAGGGCGGGGCTAACTCTCTTCTGGCGAAAGGACCATTGTGTGTACATTACACCTGTGTTGACCTTCCAAAAACACATGCCCTTCCAAACCCGATTATTGCCTTGCACCTCTGCTCCGCTCTTTCCCCACCCCACCCAACCACATGTACCTTCCTGTGTGCACATTTGTTTAATACACAAACAGTGAGCAAATGAGCATATGAGCAAGGGGTGGAAATGATGGGTACTTAAATTAAAACCTGGAGATCGAATCTTAACCGTGTGTGGGAAATGTTTCCTCTACAGTTTCAGATTATATTGGACTTTCAATATATAAATGATTAACTTTGCATGTCGGCACTAGTGTGGTCCAATTGGTACATTTGTTATTTGTCCGGATGAGAAGTATTTTTGAGGATTTTGCCACTAACGTCTTTTATCCTCTTCTTCCAGGGTTTCATCGTGGCAGTCCTCTACTGTTTTCTAAACGGAGAGGTGAGGACAATCTCACAGTGTGCAAAACAAAACCATCGTACTGTGACAACGTCCGTGTTGTAAATACACCGCTGCATTCATTCATACTGTCGTCTACCGCCGTCTCTTCCCGCAGGTGCAGGCGGAGATTAAGCGTAAGTGGGGCAGGTGGACACTCCAGAGGTTCCTGGGCGCTGACACAAAGTACCACCAGCCCTCGATGGGGAGCAACGGCAACAACGTCAGCACCCAGATCTCCATGTTGACCAAATGCAGCCCTACCCCACGCCGGATGTCCGCTTGCCAAGAGCATTTGTCCTCCATATGAAGATTGCTGGAAATGGAGGTTGTTGCCGATTTATTTGCATCCTTGTTCGACTATGACTTTTAGATATCTCTTAAGTAGCGTGGGGGACATGCAGTGTTTCTAGTTAATTTGGGCAGACATTTTTATCAGTTAGTCTGAAGGGCTCAGTTTTAACAAGGCGAACTAACAACACTGAGACTTTGGGTAAGCAAATCGCGAAAGGAAAAAGATTGACACTGTTCAGAAGAAGGTCAGCAACTAAGCTTTCCACCACCAAATATAATGAACTTCACTAAGTGATCAACGTTTTATCCGAATACGGAATAATGTAAGGATCTTCCTGACTGCATTATGACTTACATAATCCACCAGACACCGAACTAAATGATAGATGGATGGAGTTAAAAGAAAGATGTATCTTAAGATTACATACAGTATACTGTATGAAAGAATGATATTGAGAGGTCATGTTACACAAGAGGACCCAGAGCACTTATCTTAATAGCATGTATGTTTCTGGTATTGAAGGGGCCGGTGGTAAAACAAATAATCCTAAACCCTAACAAGGAGTCGCCAAATAACTCATAACCGTATGCCCGCCACATGCTCAGCCATGGTGCTGACAACTGATATATATGAGCTCATATGTTCAGTGAAATTACTGCCAGCTGATGACATTCCAAAGGAGAGCCTGTGCTTGTGAATTGCATCACTCAGATTGCAGCGGCTTTATAGTAGAGTGCATAGTTGTATGCTTTCCACTAACAAATGGGCCAGATGTGTTTCTTTCAGTTTTAAAGTGATGTATGATGTGAACTTCCATAAGAATAATATTTATTTTTGTATTTTGTGCTGTTGAAAGTCAGAGTGTATATAATATAGACTAAATTGATATATAATTTACTGTGCCATTCTTTTACGTAATGTTGAAGGTAACATCACACACCTTTAACGTGATGAAGATATGCATTATTGCTGCTGTGGGCATTTCTTAGTAAAGGTACACACGTTTCAGTTTGTCTGGACTTACCCATCTGTAAATATACAATGTACAAAACTTTGTTTAAGTTTGAAAGTGCACTCCCCTCCTCTCTACCCTCTCCCGAGCTCTCATAGGCTCACTGTCTTTATGCCCCTCCCCCTTAGCCGCATGCACGTTTGTGCACAGCTGTTTCAAAGCATATGGTGAGCTGGAGAGGAAATCTGGGGTTCTGGGGAACCTAATACAATTGAGTGCACCTGTAATGTTGTTTTCTGAAGTATACACGTTTAGTCTCTCTCTCTCTCTCTCTCTCTCTCTCTCTCTCTCTCTCTCTCTCTTGCATTTATGCTTGTAATATATTATGTTTAATTGAGTTACCTTTTATTATTAATGTGAGTAGATGTACCTCAGATGTAAACTGGCATCATGTTTGTATGTAAGGTTCAAATGTTCTGCGTATGTGGACGAATGTGTTTATTGCATGTTTTGTTTGCATTGAACTACAGTAGCTTACTCAAGTGTCAACTGGAAAGTATTGTTTACAGTGTACTTTATTATTTTCATTTGCTTAATGCCCAGTCTAGTAATGTTAAATACATATTCTCTATTGATGATGTAACATTTTTGTAAATAATGTTCAATCTTTTATACTACTGAAATTAGAAGATTTGGAACAGAACATTACACTTTTGTTTTTATATATTTATTTTTGCATTGTGAATTGGTTTACTTTGTGCTTACA
>JAODVN010177967.1:0-13275 GCA_025434125.1 Chologaster cornuta
TAATTAGTCATTTTTTCTAGCACGACGGACGCCCTTCTTTGGGCAGGAGGGGCCACTTCCGGCTATGACGTGTGCGAAGCCTGTTTGAAGAAATGTCCGCCCCTTTCTTTTAGTTCTAGCGAGGCATAGGACATTTTTGTTTGTTTCTGTGGAACCACGTACGAACCAGGTATGAATCTTAGGGCCAACATTTAACTCGGATAAAGAAGAAAAAAAAATCAACAAAGAAAAAGATATAAGCTAAGTTTAAATCAAAATGAATATTATTCAGTCGAAACACGTTATACCTGGAACTATCGGGCGTTGCTTTTTTATTCCTCAAAATGGAGTCGACAACGGAGCCACACTACTTGACTCTTCTCAAATACCCATCGGCTTCAATCCACATGGGGATATGACTTCCACCCACATCTCTAACCGACCCAAGGCTTTGGATGTAAATACTCTTCCATCTAATAATGGAAAGATATTAAGGGACTGTTCAGATGAAGTGGACGACGGCTCGCTGCCGTGCTCGCCGGAGATGCAGCCCGACACTGATTTCCCCCACTCCAGCTCAGCCGGGGATGAGGTGTTGGTCAATGATACGAGGGAACTTATTATCACATTTCTTACAGATTTTGTGGGAATGACTCCTTCACGCAGGAAGGAAAGCAAGCCTATGACCACCATGAAGAGAGTTGTGGCTGATTTACTTGAAAAACATCAATACACATACAATGGTGAGTACGGTACCGTAGTATTTTGTGGATTTGAATGCAGGAACACTACCACCATTTAGTGAAATATTAGCCAGAAACATGCTATTTTCTTGTATTAACTTAGTATTACCTGGATTTAGGCATGGGTTTTGTGGGACTTGCATTGCCAGCAACAAAGGTTTCTCATTTTGATTCCTTCATGTTTAGGTATGCTCAACAAACTGAACTTCGACGAATACGGAGACAACATGACCTTTGTCACAGCAGTAGCCAAGAGCCTCTTTGCAGATGGAACCACCAACTGGGGTCGTATCACCAGCCTGGTGGCCTTCGGAGCAGTTTTGTGTCAACACTTGAAGAAGCTCGGGAAAGACCATTGTGTTATGCCAGTGGGTCAGGAAATATCAGAATATCTAATTCTCCATCAACGTGACTGGCTGATCAAAAACAACTCATGGGTGAGTCATGACTCAATGTTGCCCTGCATTTGGTTAATTCCTAAATGTGGTGTGACTTACTGCCCCCGTATTTCCATGTAAGCACAATTTTTGATGTTCTGTTGTCTTCACAGGATGGATTTGTAGATTTTTTTCAAGTAGCAGACCCAGAGACCACAGTGAGAAACACCCTCATAGCTGTTGCTGGATTTGCCGGTCTAGGGGCAACACTTGCCTTTTTTATCAGGTGAATTGAATGGACACAAAGACATTTTGGGACGAATGCAGACGGATGTGAACATTGCTTTATCATCAAGATGTCGTTATTATAGGCTGGACTACACTCAGTAAATCAGGATATGCATAAGAAACCAGTAGCCCCCCCTTTTAACGCACACAATCTCACACAGATTTTCTAATTTATGTAAATATGTTAAAATAAAATCTATGAAGTTCTGTCCATTAAATCATATTTCTGGAATTTTGGATTAGCAATGGCAAGAATTCTTCTAAACTCCTCCCCCTTTTTTTATTTATACAAATCTTTTTTTTTTTTTTTTTTGCCATGCTTGTCTATGGATTTTCCAGTTTACCTAGGAGAAGAGTAATGTATTTGTTTGCATGACTGCAGCTTCACTTCCTGGTTATGAAAATGCTGAGGTTCTATGTTCTGCCAGGCAAACATGCCCTGTGAAAGCATCAGCCAAAATTCATGATATTGGAAGCCTTAACAAATAATGTAGCTTGGCACAGTGATTCTGGTCAGCACCAAAGCCCTTACCACACAACAGCAACAACTAAAGTCACCATGGTTATATCTAATGTAGGCAGATTAAATAAAACATAAAAATATCACATAGCCTCACCTAATTTGAACAATTTAGAGATCTAGCCATTTTTATTTTCTGGTTTTTAATCAGTCAATAAAGCAGAAGCATTATAGTTGCCCTGGTCTGATATTTGATACCGTTTTATTGGCTAGAAAGGATTGCAATAAGCAGAAGTTAACAGTTGCATATAGCCCATGTTTGTTCACGTGGTGACGCACTGGGGCTGCTATTTCTTAGAAATACCATATGCTGCTGTGGTAACCACATATCTCTATCACACATGCCTGTATGTATCTACCACTTCCCAATTGCTGAGAAGGCTGGTGCACAACATTATTGCTAAACATCTAGAGGCCTTACATGTTAGAGAATTAGTGGCAGAAATAATTTTATACTAAACTGTCCCCCGACACCCCATAATATCTTAATTTCCTGGTTGTAGGGTACCTACATATACATAAGAAAATTATATTTTTGCTATTCAACATTAGGTCCGTGTTATCTAGCTTTCTGTTGGACATCCTCAAACATTCTGAGTAGTCTCACTGTTTTGTAACATAAATATCCATAAATATGGTATGTGATTCCCAAAAAAAGCTTTTACTTGGAGGAATTGAGTCAACCACTCAATATGGTGCAGTTATGAATAGATTCCTTTTATGTTCAGTGTGAATATGCAGGAATACCCCTGAAGCATCATTACAGGAAGTTTTGTTTGGAAATATAAGGAATGTGGCACTCCTAGACTCTCTATTCTACTCCTTCTACATCAATTGGATAGTTATGTGTCCAATAGTGAGCTTGGGCAGGGATGGTTTCTGGGCGAGTTCTATGTTATGTTTAACTATGTACACATGCATATAGTGCTAGGCTTTATTAATGGTGCTGGATATTGAAGGCCATGATTTTGCATTAAATAGCCTGTAGAATTGAAGTATTGTGGCAATACATTTGTATGTATGCAAATTTGACTTGCCATTCAGGGGGTCAAAGTACATGAATCATAGGCCATGAAACTAATGAGTTTACCATAGGGCCCCTCTTTGCAGGCATAGTCTAGAATAGAAACGGAAAACATTTTTGGTATTCCAATGAAATTATGACGGGGCTTGTTGAATCTTTGGCAACTCTCAAATATGATTTTGAGCCTTTATAAGATCTAATTTATTTGATAATGAGTGACGATTGGGTGTTTAATGGATCATGTATTTTGTGTCTGGCTCGCCCAACCCACACACAGTAAGCTTCACAGGTATGTTGCCCCACAAGCTATGCCTGCTACACTGTATGACAGGTAGCTATAACTATTGTGCAATTGCATTGTGCTACTTTCAATAGCCTTCAAAGGTGGAGTCCACCCACCTATTGCCTGTTATTATATTATATATGAGAGAGAGAGAGAGACTTGTTTATTCCCCTACATCTTAATTTTTCAAAATTGGTTAACTGTAGTTTCATTTAGGCCAGTGTAATCTCAGGCTGTATTCATGTTTATGTAAGACGAGCACTAAACCAAGATGGCAAGACAATACAGTTTGGAGGCTAATGGCTGTTCTATTTCTATTTCCCCCCTCATCCTGTCTTTTACAACTGTTTATATGTAATGATGTAACAAATTAAAGCCTATAATTTTGTATTTGTGGTTGAGTTTATTAGACATATGGCTTTATACCTACAAACATAATATCTGTTTTCCGTATTAGCAGATATCGTGCCTCAAATTTAGTTGGTGGGGGGTCAAACCAGAATTTTCTGATGCCGATTTTATCAGAGCCCTTGTTTGTTCAGACCTGTTGTCTCTGGTTACAGGACAAACATACAGTACAAGGTCTTGGGAGGAAGTGTTTCTGGGCTTCACTATGGCTGAGAGCTTTGGCTTTGGCTAATCCTGCTAATGATGTTAGCTGCAACCCTGGTTACCGCTTTACTGGTTCATTGTGAAGAATATCTAGACAATGGGGAATTTAGGCTGAGGCAATGTCATAGAACAGTTTGCACCATACACAAGTGGATTGTGCGAGTACAAAACAGACATCCCTGCAATGTCTTGGGGCAGGTATGCAAAGCACATTGAACACAACCTTGATGTTGAATTATGTTACTAATTGGGGCCAATACATTAACAGTTTGTATTCCTCTACTAACTGGAGTGTTTAGACCCATGATAGTGCTGTAGCAAACATGGTTGCCATGTTAAATACTTTTTATCACAGTAGCTTTTTCTACAGTTTGACTTTAATATTTAAGCTATAAAAAATGTTACTTTTTGGGGCAAATGTTTTGTTTGATGCATAGTAATTAATGCATGGGCCTGAATTTACTTGCAGTATGAGATATATTGTTTGAGGGACTGTGAAATAGAGTTATAGCGATGCAAAATTTATCTTTTTTTGCAGATTACATACTTATCAGTTTTACAGGTTTAGCACATTCCTGTTATGGGTTGAGAGTACAATTATTCTTTGACTCAACATAGGCATCCACTGTGCTTATCTCTGAAAGCTGATTGGATTAACATAATGGACAATATCCATATTCAATGTTGTATACTAGCTTATAGAGAACAGGAAACTGCACTTTTGCATTGAGAGGGTTTCAAATGGCTCAGCTGTATTTTTCTGGTTTCTGACAGCCCTGTTGATGTTAAACAATAATCTGTATTATTAACACCCTTAAGACCAAGTATGGCAAAATAGGTCAGCTGTTTGTCAGAGAAAGTTAAACTGCAACATTCTTCAGATATTCAGCTTGAAGTTTAAACTGTGTAATATGATATTGACTGTTTGCCTTTTAAAAGACGCACAGACAGACGATTGGTTGAATGACACTCTACTTCCCGGTAGCAACAGCCCGCCTACGCATTATTATAAATAGCAACGGTTTCTGGGAAGTCAGGGTGTAGAAGTTTATCTACACCAAACTAAACTGGAACTAGCCTGAACTTTAGAGATTGACAAACTATTGCAATTACATTAACTTCTTCATTTGAATTGCATATGCACATATATTTTGATATTTTCAAAACATGGTGTATGCTGGATTTAGAGGCCTGCACAAACCACACCTATATGCAGTGTCCTAAATTGCATCTCTATTCATTAGCTATGTTGTATTTTATTAAATACAACAACAAAACGGCAATAGTGCACAATAATTTTATTGTAAAATCTGCAATGCACCTAGCACAATATTTAGCATATTGTATGCATGTGTGTGTATTTTGTATTTAGTCAGCTGTCATTTATGTCATTGCTGATTTCACTTGCAATAGCTTAACTATAAGGACAATGTAGGATAGATGCAGGCTCAAATGGTTGGACAATGGCCTGAGATCATACGCTGTGTTTATACTGCAATGCCTGAACTCTGTACCATAAAATGTTAGTGGTATGAGAAGTTGGCTCAATGATAACACTTAATCCACAGGGTGATGTGTCATGTCTTCATTGGTTGAGTCACCATGTGTCTTTTGAAACTTCAGTTTATTCTTTGGCTGTTGACCAACCTTGGTCAGCCACAGTGACACTTCACCAGCATGCTCGAAGGCTGTTTAGGCCTTCCTATTGTACATCTGATGTGTATTGACCTCATTTAAGTATGCGAGTGGAGGTGTTTTTCTTCTTCTTCTTAGTCTAACGTTTTTTTAGTTACGGCAACTGCAGTTATGCCATTAATTCTGTAATGCAATTCTAAAATGTGTGTGTTTGCATGTGGGCCACATGCAGTCAAACCTACATGAAGCTGGACATACACTACAATTCACCTCGTTTCTGTCCCCATTTCTGAGTCACACTACCCACTTTAGCCGGAACGAATCTCCGCTTGGGTGTAATTGTCTATGCAGTATACGCGGTAGTGAGACACGATCAACTGCCCCCTCGACCGACTCTCGGACATTCTGGTCAGCCTTTGTCGGGCTCTTGCACAGCTGACGCAGAACCTTGAGTCGTTTTTCAACACACAATCATACAGTTTATCTTGAGTGCAAACTAGTGCTGTCTGCTTAATGGTGCATAGTTTATTCAGTTTCATATGATTTCCTATGACAACCCCAGCTCCAATTAAACACACACTGTTTATAAACACAATTAGATAATTCAATAATAACATATTCCCAATGTGAATGGTATAATGCTGTTAATTTCGTCAACAGATTCATTTGCATTTAGTTAGCATTGCGCCAGATACCAGTCAAATCAAAGCCCTCGTTTAATTTGGTTAACTTGCAAACTTGTAATCTGCACTTTAATCAGTGAGAAAATGCCCAGGCCACTGAACCTGTAAACTCTGGTTTGGAGTAGATGCAATGCAGAACATCAACTTCTTAACAGTATGATCTCTGTATTGTGTACTGGTTGTTGTTTGTTACACTGCAGTAGACTAGTCTGTGCTGTTTCATCTTTGTTCTCTTGGCTATCTTAGGCTCTGTGTTCTAATATAGTGCGAAAATCTGAAATTATGGATTTAGCCAAGCACTCTGAATTAGACAACTCACATGTCACATGTTCCAACCTTGTGCCTTCAAGCTGTGTGCGTGTTTATAATACTAGTTTTTCCCATAGTGTTCAGATTTCATTTCTGCATGATAAATATCAAGTAGCCTATCATTTTCTTCAACAGAGCACAACAGGTTTGCTTCGAGATAGCAACAACATGCCCTTTTTTAAGGGATTTTTCCAAACACATGGTCCCTCTCTCAGAACACTGTGTACATTACCGCCGGGCAAAGACAATAAAAAAGGTCACAGAAGGCGTTGCTTGTTTTTAGTTGTTCAGAGCCAAACAGAAAAATACATAAAGCATTCCCAGTGAGATTCCCAGATAGACAGGAAGGAACTGGGTGGTGGTGGGTTCTAAGAATAAGCACCAGTATGTGGTCCAGAAAAGCCTGTATGTGGGACATATTCAGGAAACTGTTCATCTTTCCATTTATATAAATAAAATGTTAACTCCACTATAATAGTTTTACTAAGATTTTCTTTTGACATTTATACACTAGTCTGGGCTGTAGGCACCCTAAAATATCAATAAACCTATTTTAAATAAATCTACATTACAAACGACCGAAGACAAGGGTTATAATTACAAATGATTAGGCATGAGTACAATAAGATGGAAAAACTATGTGTAAAACTGTCATGCTTTATACCAAAAATGTTTTCTGTTTTCCTTTTCCGCTTGCTGAATATTATTGAGCAAATTAAATATAACAAACATCTTTTTTTGAGAAGTGTAGGCAGTACTACTCCCTCTTTACCAGAGTTTCTTTGATTCAGTGTGTGATTCGTGCTGAATTTAAGTAAATCATGTTTTCTTATTTTAGCTGTTTGATGGATTTTAAAATAATTCATAACTGATCAGTGTCTAACACAAACCTGACTTAAAAGCAAACATGTTAATAGATTTTACGCTAACTAGATTTTACACTTAACATTTTACACATTTCTAACCCTAACCCTAACCCCCCTTTAACTTCTTACAGTAGTGACATCCCTGGCCAATATATAAATACTGGATTTATGGAGATACAGTTTAGTATTTAGTATTATAACATGTGCTCATAATAACTGGAAATAAGTAAAAATACAAGTAAACATTTATTACAAAAACTGACCATACTGAAACATACAGCTTTGAAATTTGGTGAGCCATTTTCTTTTGTCTATGCAGGAACTTTCTTTATTAGTGATATTAGAAGATTAATTTGCAATGGTGTATGCTAAGAGGTACTGTATATACCCTAGGCTTGTTTGACTTGAATGCAGTAAGGTGTGATGATATGTCTGGTAAAGGTGATCAGTTGTGTACAGTATATTGGTTGTGAAGGTCACATACTCATGGCTGCTATTTGAAAATACTATCGGGGAAACAACCCATTCATTGTTGATGTGTGCACTACGCAGCCTCCAACGTTCTATGCAACAATCTGTAGCTTTCTAGTTCTGAGGCTCTATTGAACCTGATATAATAGGGGTTTTGTTTTTCAAAAGAAAGCAACGAAATCGCCAACACGGTCCTAATAGGCCTTGCTTCAGTGAATAGAATTTGGGGAAGCTTAACATGTGGTCAAAACGTAATTCCTATGACCCTCCTTTTAGTCATGACAAAACATCTCTGAATCACATGTTAGTCATTCCAGACGCAGAATAATGGTCTGTGTTGACATATGTTCTAATCAAATCTAATCCAAGGATGAAATCAATTAACCTAGTAGAATAGTTATCTCACTGCTATTGGGATATATTACACCAGTTTTATATTTGGATCTGACATTACCGTTTATCTAGTGGAAAAGCTGAACAAAAGCATAACACAATCAATACAGTCATGTTTGAGTGGGAGACAACATTTTGTTTGTGTTCTTCTGTTGTAGTGTTGTTAAAACTGATTAAATAACTCCTAAACACTGTATATTTCATGTGTTGTCTTACACAATTGCATTAAAGCTCAATGGCACTCTGTATTTGAAAAGCAACTTTTGCTGTGCTGTGCTTTCATCTATCAAGGCCTTTGTGCATTTAGGTTAAAGTCTTTCATCCACCCCCATACATGACTATGAGGGATTACAGTACAGACAAAATAATTGCTGTTATTAAGACTATACAAATGGCCTGTCTTCTCCATATTATCAGCTGTTTTGGCAGAGGTGTCTCATTCAGGAAATGTTTCCAGTTGGCTCTCATGGTCTTGTGGAAAACATGAAGAATGTGTCTGGCAGATTGATTGTTGGTTGATCAAACAATTGTTTTTGAAATGAAGGTTGTTTTGTGTTTTTGAGTCTGCCAGGTCAACCCTTTAACAAACTCTGCAGTTGATTTGATACACTTCCGATAAGATATCAATCTTCTATAATTGTGTAAACCTGTTTAATGTTTTTTTTACTGCAGAGCATTTGCTTAATTAATCAATTATTTATAGGGATGTACTGTAGAATAAACAGTTTCATTTCCTCAAGAGAATTTTTTCTTTGTAGAAGGTGGTGTTTACATTTTAACTGACTGTTTAGAAGGCTGTATTTTAAAAGCACAGGCCTTCACAACCAATATGAGACCAATATGACACACACTTGTGGGCACTAGGAAGTTTTGCAGGAGCAGATTGGACTGAGGTTTTTTCAACATAGCCTTAGTTTAGCTACCTATACTGGCTTCTACTGGTTAATGAAAACAAAATCAAATAGATTGTCATTAAGGAAGGTTATACTGAATGAAAGGAATGTTATCAAGCCCTTAAATCAGATGAGTAGACACTGTATTTAATGACTCCCTGTGTTGAATTATGATGTGGATTTACCATTAACTTGAGCTAAATTGCATTGTTGTTCTTCACCCCTACAACACATAGTATGGTGGTTTGAAAGTGCAAGCAGTAATTATCTATGTTCATTCCAGTACAGACCTTATAAACTGACATAACCCCAGAGAGATGCTGGCCTCATGCTGGCCTCATGCTGTCTCATGACAGCATGTGGGAGCCAATGAAATATAGCGGTGGACTTCTTTAGCTCAAGGACACAGGAACAGAATACCAGTCTTAACTGGTGAGTGAGCTCATTCCTCCTTTTTGTTAGGCTATTTTAAAGTTTTATTAACAGGTGGTCATTCAAGCTGCATTGACCGGAAGTGTTAAGTTACATGACAGTTAGAGCTTGGAGGATTTATTTACAAGCTTCTTATTTTAGGGTACATTGGCATTATTTGTATATCTGACAGATGTATATCCTCTTGTAGATCAGTAAAGTTTTATCCTAATTCCCCAAATTATTTTTTTATTATTTGATACATTATTCAAGAGATCCTGTACACACATTTATTTCCAGAAACGTCTAGATGTTTACATTCCACTTGGATGACTCTCCTTATTGTAACAGACAGCAGGCCAAATGGGGGGTTGAATGATCTGTATATTGTTATAATAACATTAGACAGCAGTATTTTGCCTTCATTGAGGAACTTAACAAGGAAACCACCACATGTAGAACTAAGATTTTTTAACCAACAATTTGTTGCACTCTTGGTATAACCAAATATTATTACAACACATCCATAATCTTCTTCAATGGAAAGTGACACGGTGAGAGAGAATGTGGCCAATCCTTACCGATTGCAATCAGGAAACATGAGACGCGTGAGACAGACAGCACATGGTGTTCTTGAGAGAACATCCACATGTGATGCCACAGTGTAACATGGACTCATTCATAATTGAGTGATTTTCCACTACTCAAGCGGATAAAATCACAATGTCAAGGTTACCCATTTGCGGTCAAGGAGAAGGGTTCCTTTTCTAATGAATGAATGGCAATAACTATAAACTTACCAACATTTCTAAATGACTAAATAAAGTTATAGTGTGTACAATTTAGTAATTTCCTAATTATTTAAAAACCTTTTGTTTTTGTAAGGGTATTTCCATTTGAAGTAATATGCATAATTCCTTAATCAATTCTTTTTTGACAAAAAATCTCTGTTAAATCGGTTAAAGCCCCCATTATTATATATATATATGCAAGAATTCTTAAATTTTTTGTCCCCCCCCCCCTACAGTTTTGGTGTGTAATTTATTATATGCCATGCTGCCGTAAATACAAAATCTGCAGCAGTACAAATTAATTTGCTTACAAGTTGAAGAATACAACACCGTTGTTCTGATTAAAAATGCTACCGTAGCATTCAAACCCGTTGCAGTCTTCATAAAGATGTTACCAAGACTTGCTACCCATATTCTTAAGCCCCAGAAACTGTAAGCAAAATTTTTGTTTCATATCGCTTTGTATCTGAAAATTGCCCGCTTGTTGACAATCCAGGCTTTGGTTGCCTATCCCTCTCGTATATTTCCCACCCAAAATGTTTTAGCAAATCTGTCAGTCAATGATATCCTTAGCTCCAATTCGTAGTCTCCTCAATTGCATAGTAGATATTGAAATTAGTTTAACTAATTTTACTTTGCCAACAGTTATTGAGGGCCTAGCCCTGAAGGGGCAAAGCCCTTATTGTTATTGTACGTTTTCTTCTTCTTATTATTATTATTCTGTCTGCAAGTCAATGGCAACCCCTAGAACCGTGTGGTAAAAAGTTGGGAATTTTGGCACACAAGTAGCCTAGGGTCTCACCATCTCTGACACTTAATTTAGTGGGGTCACCTCAAAAGGTCAAAGGTCAGGCTAAGGTCAAATATTGGCTATTTTTGAAAAACGTATCTGCTCATAACTTTTCCCTTTAGTGATGGAAATGTACAATTCTAGTATTTACTGATTCCCCAAACCTTCTTGAATCCAATTCCTGATTATCCGCCATTTCGAGTTTTATGAAAAACAAAAAAAATTCTATTTCTCGCTTTAAATTTGGTCTGATCTTAATGAAAATTGAGAAAGATCCCCTTGGACCATTCCCCACAAAATTACTTTCTTGGATTTTTGATTTTCGAAACGGTTCTTTCAAACAAGACATGGGCCTGTATTTTTGCCACCCTTAAACCGATGGGCATGTACCCTTATGTACACTGCCCTGAGCCTACAGGAGCAGTATTTTTTCAATGCCCCCCACCGCCTTTGAACAGCACCACCTAGAGTTTTCTAAAATTGAAAATGGAATATCTCAGGAAGTGTACATCAGAATTACTTAAAACTTCAGAAGACTCTTCAGGCTTTGACCCATAAGAAATTTGGTGGGTGTGACTTTTTAGAAACCCCACCTACCATGCAATGAAAAACCGCCAAACAGGAAGTGATGCTGTATTTTTGACACGCTTCATCCGATTGACATTAAACTTGACAGATGACCTCTATGTAGTGTGTGGACACATCCCAAGAAGTTTCATTGCAGTGGCCTCTGTCGCATTCCGAACAGCGCCCCCAATAATATCATAATGTGTTTAAATTTCACGTTTCTGCTCATAACTTTTGAAATCTTTAGCGAATTTACAAATATGTCATACCATTAGATTCCTCAGTAGCTCCCAAATGTGACGTCACGATGTGTTATATTTTCTATTATTTAGAATTATATGAAAAAAAAATTTTATTTTAATTTCTCTTTCAAATATTGTTTGATTTGCATGAAACTTGGTACACATGTTGTTTGGATCAAGCCTCACAAAGGTACTTTAATGGATTTAAGATTATTCAAACTGTTGCAAAGTAACAGACTTTTAAATTCGATGATGAACCCTCATATCAGGATCTGGCAGTATCGCTGCTCCACTTGCTTACAGCTATATTTTCACTGGTTGCTTAAAGTCGCTGAATCACACTGACTGTCCATTGTTTCTTGTCGCTACATCGTTGCTAGTCGCTTGCAGTGTGTCCGGGGCTTTACAGTGTAGGGTACAGTACATGGTGTGAGTAGTGGTGTAGCATAAATTGATTCTGTACTGGGAGTATTATTTCACAGGGAATATTGATTGATCAAAATAATTAGTCAGAATTCAAAGAACCATGTTAACTGAGAAGGTAGACTATGCATTTTTACGTATTGTGACGTCCGTAATTTAACACAAATTAATGTCAAACAGCTTTAGTTTCTAAATACTACTTGCGTTTTCATCTTAAATACTGTACACTGTTTGCTAAGTGATTGAATGTGGAGTGTGTAGTGTAAGATCATTTATTACAAGCTAGCTGCGATGTTTGTTGGCAAGGTTGCAAAGGTTCAAGGTTTATTATAATTTGTCATCAGATTGATATACTAAACAATATAATTTTCTGTGTGATTAATGGATTTCTGTGCTTGCTAGCCTGAAATTGAACAAGATGTCTAGATGAGAAATCTCACCCAGAGAAATTTGAAAACTCTGAGAGACAGGGATTACTCAAATAATGTTACATTTTACATTGGAATCTTTACACATACATGAATAACTTGCTGTTGGACTTTAGCCGCGAGACCGATAATATTATTATTTGATCACTTTGCCACTTCTATGATGACCATCATACTTCATTCTGACCATAGCTAGCTAGCTTCGTCAAGCTAAAGACTGAGTTGGTTCAAGTCAAGTCTGTTTTATTTACATAGACACTTAATATCCACATGACAGTCTCGAAGGTATGCACGTGACCACATTTAACATGGAAACAGACAACACCACCTGTTAGTATTGCTGTGCACATTGCTCAGTTCTCATGAGAGGCTTCATGCCTGATCAACCAAAGTTACAATCAAATAAATATATGGGGCAATTACACTCCCTATATTAAAAGTTCAAAAATAGTCAGCGATTATATAGGAATACACTTTTTGTTGAATTTCACAAATCAATCAATCAATCAATCTTTATTTATATAGCACTATTCATACAAATGAATGT
>JAODVN010178071.1:0-13275 GCA_025434125.1 Chologaster cornuta
GTGTGTGTGTGTGTGTGTGTGCGTGTGTGTGTGTGTGTGTGTGTGTGTGTGTGTAGCTTCAGTACAACTAGCCACCCTGGCGCTATGGGCAAACAGTCACAGCAACATTCCATGCGACATACACAGACTCCGCTCCGAGTGAAAACATTCCTGGAGCATCCGCACATTCACACGTGTTTCCTGTCTCGACGCTCACCACTCGCTACGGCGGCACAGGAAGGCAAACCTCCATGTCAGCTTTTCCTATAGAAGAATAACCCCAGCATTGACCACCATTGTTCAGCCTGTTTTGTAACCACCAGATCCCCCCACTAGCATTTGTTTTGGTTGTTTGCCAAGTTGAAAGAAGGCTGTTTATGCAATGTCTTTACATCAGGGTACAGGCTCCATACAATAACTTACTGTTGGAATTGTTTATGCATCAGGGTGTTCTGCTGCATAATCCATGTTGAGTGAATGCTATTTGTTTCCGTTTGTTGCACAGAAATGACGACCTCGTCGTCGGTGAAGATGTCAACCAAAGCTGCCACGACCAGCTCCACTACCACGGCGGATAAGGATATGTGGATCACCACGGTTACTCTGCCGCCGGTTATTGCCGAAACAGGTGACATATACTTCAATTGACCTTTTATTGTTGATCCTTTAACTCTAGGAATAAGGTGTAAAATCAAGGGTGTTCTCATGCTACTTAACAATGAATCGGGGGTTTCCTAACAATGTATATTGTTTGACATGAAGTCTGCTTAGTTACAGTATGGTTGGTTAGTCAGGGAGAACTATTTAATAGGGTTTACATAGAGCATCACATTTTATGTTCGTCCACAGATGTGCCAGACTTAGGTGAGAACTACCCCAGCCATACAGAGATGGCTGTCATCTACCAATCAGCAGCCTGGATACTAGCAGGTGTGCTTCTTGCCATCATCATCTTTGTTATTGTTGCGCTGCTTATTAACAAGAAGAAGAAGTGGGTCCAGATGTCTTGCTACAGCGCTCCAAAAAAGGTAAGAGGGTATTTCCACAACACACCAATGTAGCCCATGATTTCTTTAAGCAACAATCTCCATGCTGACTTTAACATATGCAAAATTACGTGGCCATTTAGACATTGCTAGTCCAAGGATGGGCTAATTTGTAATCCACAAGATCTTTCAGCTTCTGTTACAATCTTGGCTCCAGTTGTCATGAAGGGAGGATATAGTTGTTTTTATAACCAATAACCTTTAACTCAAATTGTAAAATCAGAAGATTGTATGCAATAAATTATATTGTTGTTATAGATTTTTGTGTAAGATTGTGATTCTTCATAAATATTTATGCACAATAGCCACAGGCACAAGAAACCTAGCTAACAAGAAACCTTAACCGTTAGTTGACCTCTGGTTTTATTAAAGAGATGTGAATATAACCAGGGATATTGCATTTTATTGTTCTTCCACAGACGGTGATTCTGAAGAAGCACATCAACAAGAACTCTGTGGTTTACATGGAACCGTCCAAAGAGAATAAGTTCCAGAATGTGAAAAATGACTGTGGCATCATCAATTTCTCTCCAGAAATGAGCTCTCCCTGTGGGGCGAGAATGACAATCCCTAGGGCCAAACTGAGCATGGGTAATGGCAATGGGCCGCACTAAAGCACCCCCAGCCTCTGTGGAACGGAGCAACCCATCACCTCTTGCTCTCCCTTACCATTGTGTCCAAATGAAATAATGCACTGTACACTGTACATACACCTTGGGGGACGCATCAATCTTCTCTGTGCGACAGTTGAAACCGCACACCCTCCACAAGAGACAAAACCAGTGACCTCTGTTGCCATTAACTGTGTCCATATTATTATCCTGTGTCTGGATTATTTTCACCATGGTTTAAACCAATGGGAATCAAGGACGGTGTGGATGAAGACAGAACACAAGGACCACTGGGTTCTACTTTTCCATAGAGAAGGAGGCAGCGGGAGAGCGTTATCTGCCAGCCGACTGTGAACATGCGGTGGTATATCATTAACGCCTCCTCAGAAGCTGGAATTTATCTGATATAAAGGAGAATATTAAAAGCTTTAGGTCAGGGGTTTGAATTTTAAATTAGGGTTGCTTAGAATGCAGTGCTTTGTGGGTCCAGTTGTTATGAAGGGAGTGGGGTTGAATAGATTTTGCAGCTGGATAAAATTGGACTGGACAGAGCACACTATAGCCAAACTAGCATTTATCACAAGAAGACAGTAGGCTTTAAAGACCTGCAGACCCAAACCCTTGCTTTCGATCATGTGGTTTTCATCTTAGCTTTTTGTTTTTGTATATTTCTAAAGTATTTGTACTAGTTGTAGTGTTATTCTTGGCCGCCTCTTGGTTGTATTATGAGTGTCTCCATGGTGGCCAGGTTAAAACATTCTGAAGAGCCAGACTAAACATTCCCCCATTTAGTGGAGGAAGGACCCTCTTCCCAGTGACTAGACTGGTTTTCACCTTTACATCACCCCAGTCATTCCATTAAGATCACTATAACACCAAAACCACAGTACTAAGAGATGAAATATGAAATATATACACACTTAACATACAGTAGCCAGAAGCCTTCATCCATTCACCCATCTGACCTTGGCTCTTCCAGATGGAACCAACCTATCCATCATACTTCATCTCAAAATTGTAGACATGAAGTGGAGTAATATTCATCCAGTGGGAATGTTATTTTATAGCCTGCATCAAAGACAAAATGGTGCCAGACATTTCATCTAGACCTGTGAGGAATTCCTTTGATGCCTTGCTTCTTAACTTCATTTACAGCTGTTCCCACAGAATGAGGGCATTGGTTGGTAATCATATTTTTTGTAGTTGTATAGCCGTAATGTACAGTATTTCCTTTTTGCTATGTTTTTTTCATTTAATATCCAACATGCTTGCCAATATCAATACAGTTTAGAAAAAAATATATATTATATTCACTCATTACCCAGATGAACAGATCGCATGTGTTCTGACTATGGTTGTCAATGGAAGTTATTTCACCTTTTTTTTTCCTACTAGTAATTTATGGCAATTAGAAGATGACGTTTGTGGAGCTTGCTAATAAGTGTAAATGGTACACTATACAAAACACAGCTTTAGAGAAATCACTTTTCTTAGGGGCCAGTGTGTTTTTAGAAACTCAATTCAGGATTCTTAGTGAGATTGTTTTGGGATTGATACCCCTCCCCCTGTGAGTCAGAACCATAAGTATGACACTACACTAAATATGCTTCATGTAGGAGTATCTGGTCTGGAACAATTAAACAGCTGTTTGCCTATGTCCCTGAGAACATCATTACACTAAGCAGAGACGACTGTATCTGTAGTCCTACAGCAATATGGGATTATTGTTTGCCTCATCATGTTGCTGTCCTACACGGGACTGTGAGGTAGGGTTGCCATGGTTATTAACTTGCATGACAGATTCTGCAGTGAGGTAGCATTGTTCCCACCTAGGTTTCCTGTCGATGGTGTGCTTGGCGCTCAATCAAGGTGCCTGCAGTTCTAGCGAAACAGAGTGATATACTGCAACTATGCCTATGCAAATTTACTTAGGAAGTATTTGGTTTTAATGTACAGTACATCTCCTTTTTCCATGTTGAGCTGTCTTGCAATACAAAGGCCTGAACACCATTTCAAAGCCACTGGTTGGTGATAAATAAATGTTTTACTTATTTGTGGAAAGGGAGGATCAGTACTTATTCTGACTTGCTTTTTCTGGTGACATTGTTTTACATACAAGACCTAGTGAAATGTCCAATGACCACTGCCAGCATTGGAAATACAGACAGCAAGGACAATAGATTGGAAACACCATATATTGTACACACATCATATGAGCATAGTTTATGCAATAAAAAACTTCCAGCATATCCTGAATAGAGGTATGTGGCAATACATCCACTTGTAGTTTTTTGTAGTTCTGTGCGTATCATCACATATACACATAATACTTACAATACAGTATATAATATTTGGTACATGGAGATGTTAAACCACTCAGGCAAACACGCAGCACTGTTTAGGCGTTGCACAAATCTGAATGACCTAGGGAAAGACAAGATATGAAGAAAAAAAAAAGTAGTTCTTTGAAAATATTTTATATCGGGGGATTTGGCATCATTCTGTTTCTCAAAACAAAGACCATTCTTATGCCAAAATTGGTTGGAGACCAATTTCTATTGAAGTTGTTTTGAAAGTCATAGATTTGTAGATTTGTGTTTGAATCATGACCATGTGCTTTAAAATGACGAGATTACTTTGTAAAAGCCTAAGCAGTTTTTTGTTCTTTTATGTGTAATGAGATAGTTTAAATTAGTAGGACAGAAAAGCATCTTATTTATTTTTTCACATAGTTTTATTTATTAATCCTAAACTATAGTTTAAAAGTTTTTTTGTTTTTGTTTTGGAAAATGAATGTTGGTAGCCAAAGCTGCTGTACATTGTAGTTATTTTAAATCATTTACCATTTCTCTGTTATATTCTGTACAAGCTTTATTTATTGCATTGATGTAAACCATGTACATATGTTTCCTAGATGAACATTTACACTTATTTTGAAAAATAAAATTGGTTGATAAAGAGGACCAGATCGTTCTTATCCTGTCTATATGTGGTTTAGTAAAGTATGTGTACAAGTGCTGTGATATCATCGAAGATGGTGTCTGTTAGCAGTTTATCTCCAATTGCGGATTCAGACCATCTGCAACCGGTCCTGGATTTACTCTAAATGGAGATCAATTGTCTCCCAAATTTTCCCAAATGTAATCTAGTTGCTGCTTGCTAGTTGTTCCCTTATCTCAGCTGTGTGGGCAGATGTGATGTGTGGTTCTGTAGTGGGTATAAGGGGTGACATACATGTCATGCATACACAGGGTACTTAAAACCCACCAGAAAATACTTTGCTCTTGGATGCCATACTGTTTTGACTTTCCCTTACAGCTGACTCACAGGATCCAGGAGAGGAAGCTAATACTCGGTTGGCTTCAGTAGGTCAGGGTTCCATTAAATATTGCAGTCTTAACAAAATGGAGGTTCCATTTAATATGGGGGCATTCACCTTAATCCGAAGTCCCTTTTATGATAATGTAGGGGTTACGTATGACCATTAAAAGTAACATCATTACACTGTAGCTTATAATTAAGTGTCTGAAGGGCAATAATGCTAATAACAGCACTTGCTCATTGGGTTACCTGCATACCGTATAAAATGAAAACACACCGTTAATGCTCCATGAGGAAAAATAGTGATTTATTTAGAAACAGGTTTATTACCTACCTTGTCTTGAATAGAAAGCCCTTTCACAAATGAATACAGTATTGTTTTTTTTAAGGCAGTACAGAATACTTGTGTACTATGTGCTCAATACTAATGCATGAAACATTCTGGGAAACTGTTTGTGATAAATGTCTTGCATGGTAGGTACCATTAGCATATAAAAAAAATATCCTTAGTCTTTGGGTCCCTTCCATTTTCCAATAGTAAAAAGTATGCAGCAGATTTCAAAATGCTGTCACTTGACATGATTGGCTGCTGAGGTGCTGTTGAGCCTGGGCTCTCTCTGGGCCTATGAAAGGTCTCAGACTCTAAAGGAGGATCTTGTAGTAGTCGTCCTTGTAGCTGTACAACACCACAACCGGCACCCTGGAAGAACACACCATACGGCTGTCAGTCACATATTTATATAGTCATATATCAGTCACATGCATTTTGTAAACCCAAGACATCTAAAAGAAGGTAGTTCATTTATTGTTTATTGCATCAAATGTTCAAACATAGCAGTGGAAACCTAGCAGACAGACATTTATGGTCATAAGTAACAAGTTGACTGTGCCCCATTCATCTGACCAGACTGGCAGTGCCCGGAACTTGATTTAAAAGCAACAAGACAAGTGCAGTGTAAGTCCATGTGACACACATGTATTTATCAGAAGATGCTGCCTCCCCACAATACCAGGCACAACACACAAATTAAAACCAACCGGTCTGTGGGAGGCGACTGGGAAACTGGAACAAATGACTTTTATTTCTGTTTCTTTCCCATTCATAGAGAAAGAGACGAGAGATCCGTCGAAGCCCACACACGGTTTTTGTACTATGTCCATTCACCGGCATCACAACACTGAAAGCCCCACACAGAGAGGCAATAGCCTGGGCTTAGTTAGACACCACTGCCTTGGAGACTGGGAATATGAACCACTTTATCCACAACCACAGTAAAAGGCCGAACCATAACAGCACTAACTGCATTCTGCGTGTCAATCAACTGGGTGGTTAGGAGCCAGACTTCAGAAGAGTCAACAAGGCAAATCCTTGCACAGATTTCACTTCAGGAAATAGGATCAGCTGAGGCTTTAATGTTCTACAGCCAGTAGTTATCCCGCTAACGGCTCCTTTTGAAGAAATGACAGGTCAGGCTTACACCTGGGGAGGTGGGGGCTCTGTCAGGGCTTTGCAGTGGCGTCAGCCTGTAACAGGATGTCTGCCTTATTATATGAGACATTTAACGCACTCTGATGTTGTCCTCGCGATTCATGGTTGGTAGAAATTGGAAAAACAAATCAACACGCAAGACTAGTCTTATCGGTCATTGTTGGTTAATACGTTTTCTGAACAGCCACGCACCTTTTAACCATTTTGAAGCGGTGGATCTCTTCACAGATGCACTTGAGGTAGCGCTGCTTTGGCAGTCGGGACAGCAGATGCTTGACACTGGCGTTGAACTGCTCTTCTCCGTCGAACTGTGGCAGGGAGGAAAAAGACACCCGCCCCTCCATTAGAACGAGAGAGCAAGGACCAAGGGATGAGCTGCCACAAGAGAGACAATCACCAGAGAGGCCGGCAAACCCTTACTTCAGACGAGCGCAATACCTCAGCCATGCCAGACTGTAGAGCAAAAACAAACTGTGGCCAGTAAAACAGTATCGATCTGTGGGTTTTTAAAAGCAACATAATATAGATATTTATTTTATTGATCCCCCGTGGGAAAAATTCCGGTTGGGTATACAGGGAAAAACTGCTGCTATAGTACATTTCTGTACATGCATGGCGAACAAGGGTGTCCCTTTCCTAGTGTGGCTTGGGGTAATTAGCTACATCTGAAGCAGACTTTTCCTGTCTGCCTGCTTATACCACTGTGTATTGTCATGCATTTTATATACTGGAGATGTTTTCTTAAACATATTGGGTTTTGGAAGCAGCTGACTGGATAGGTGGGCTTATTCTCTCAATGACGGGTGGAGCTTTTGCTTATAGAACAGTGGTGTTAAGAGCATTTTTCTTTATGTTTCTTAACCACAGAATTGCCATTCCCCTTTTTATAACTCCCGCTGATGGAAACCAGGGCTTTTGTGGTTGGAGGTCTGGTAAGCAGTTAGGAATGCGAGTAACACCTTTTCGGAGAGCATTTTGTTAACTGTATGTGCAAATACACACACACATGTATATATTGCACATTATATGACGCCGGCACGTTGAGGTCAGTGTTTGGTCTTGCAGTGGAACATAACAGGGGTGTTCCCTGACTTCCTCGTCTGTGGAACAAACTGTAAGGAAAGAGCCGGGATTCCCTCGTCCTGTACAGGACCCTGACCCGTCAGGGCCCTTCCTTCCGCCTCCCACCAAACATTGGCACAGGTCTGCATATTGACTCGGTTGTTTACATGATAAATCGCGAGTGAAAACCCACCTCCAGCGACAGAAAGTTGATGAGTGTTTCCTTCTGTAGATCCACCTGTGCGGAAAACAATGAGGAGGAGAAATGTTAGAATAAACACAAAACACAATGGTACTGTATCTCCCACCACACTGTGCATGACACATTATTCCTCGCACTTCCTTAGGAGGCAGTTACTAGTCGTATCTTTAGCGACCGTTTTCCTTAAGCGCAACAGGCATGACAATGAATCAGCCCTGCTCCAGCAACACAACAAAGGAAGAGGAAAGTGACATGCTGTATTTCTCATTTGAGCACTGTGCTAAGGCCATTTGGCTCACTGGAACAGTGGAAAATTGCTAATAATCCCACTTCCACAGCACTCTCGCCAGAGGCCGTCAAGCACAGAAATTGTCTTTAAACAGCAAAGCGCTTGGCGAACAGCACTTTGCTGTTCGTCATGGGAAAATCACTAGTGCTCTGCTCTATTCCGACATATAAGGAGAGATGCAGGCAGGGAGACTTAAACACAGGACTTACGGCCAGGATTTCGATGTCGTTGCTCTTGTTCGGCAAATTGAGATTCTGCAATCTGGTTTGTATCTGGGAAAGAAGAGAGAGAGAGAGCGAGAGAGAAAGGAGCAAAGAGAGAGAGAGAGAGAGAGAGAGAAAGGAGCAAACAGGAGGGAAGGAGGGAGGAGAAGAGGGACATTTCTTCCATGATTACAATGGAAGCTGTGTAGAGGCAAAGGAAAGTCGATTCATTGCATGCGGTCATTCTCCACTGGCCTGGCATGGCGTTACAGCCCAGTGTCATGTATGACAAGGAGAGGGAGAAGGTCGATGGTCGACCTTGACGGTCGAGCGCGTACGTGTGCGCGGGAACACAAACACACACACGCGCGCACACACCGCAGAAACCAACCAACCTGGGCTTCGTAGCGGCGTCTGGCGCTGCCAGAAACCTTGTCCATGCTGACCACGTTCACATTCATGCTCATTGTGCCGCTGCTCCCGTGCTGCTCCGACGAACCTACAACACACAACGAGCCAATGAGCGGGATGAGAAGCAACACACAGGTCCCGGCGTCTGGCAGGAATGAGCGGGTAAGCTGGGTCACTGGGAGGATTTAAGCCCAACGCACACTGGCTATCTTACTATGGACAAATCCCAAACCGGCGTCAGTTGGGAGCACGTAGACTGTTCTGTTCCTTAGCGTCAACGCTCCTGACATTTATCTTGGAAAATGTGGTTTTGTATTTCCCAGCTCCCGTAGTACTTCATCTTCTGCTTCTCTGCTTCCAGAGTTACATTTAAAAAAAGAAAACATTTCGGGCTGGCTAGCCTGCATGGCTACATAGGCAACTCATTGTGTGTGTTGTCTTCTCTGTTGGCGTGCTGTAGCACACCACCTCCTAATGGCTGCTGCTTTAGCCTTCTCAGTCTCTGTGTGTCGCTAAAGATGGCCGCCGTGTCCATTTCTGACGGGTGCCGCAGCAAACACGCGCTGCTTAAATACAAAACACAAATGAAATCGTGTGCAAAACAAAGTGTGCAGACGCTCCATCATATTCCATGTGTCTACATTTGTGGCAGGAGGCCAGAAGTGGACGGATTTGACATCTGGGACGATAGGTTCATTTTACACTTTAAAAAAACTCTGTTTTATAAAAACAATTCCAGAAATTACTGTGGTGTGGATATAATTGCGGTAGATTTTGGGAGTGGAAGTGAATGGAAATGTAGTCAATGTCGGACAGGGAAAGTGCTTTTTATTGATCTCGCCAATACAACGCAGCTCTACGCTTTTGAAATGCTCCTTATGGAAGTTGATGCTTTGAGAGGATGAAAAAAACCCGCTTCGAAGCTGGAACGCTGCTCACACGCTGCTCACACGGGTTAGAAAGCCCACCTCATGGGGAGTGATACGCAATCTAAGATTGCAGAAGCAGGTCATAAACAGTATGTGAGTATGTGAAAGATTTGGGGTCAGGTATTGGTCTTTAATCAACCAGGGTGGTGCGTTTTGGTGGTGGTATTTCATGTGGGTGTTCGGGATGGTGTGGGAGGGAGGAGTATCTCTAGTAGACTACACCCGCGCAGTTCACTTTGCCTAAATAAGGGTCTTTTCTTGCTTGGTTTCAACTTACCTGTGCTGTGTTCAGCAGGGAATCCACATCCCTAACCTGCCAGTCAGAACCAGTTATGAAAGCTGCCCTTTGTTCACCATTTATTCAGAATAATAAATACAGTGTGTTGAATTATGGGAGCGTGCCAAAGGCAGTGTGAAATCTAACACTTGAGCATCTAATGATGAGCTCATTGTAACCTGCTCTAAATAGCAGCCTTGGGTATATCTTCAATGTGAAAATAGGATAAATCAGATTTTACTTATATTTTCATACTTTTCAATGCTGTGTTATCATATCTCCTGCTGCAATTACAAAATTTGCCCAAAGCATAAATCCAATCCAATTAGTTTAAAGCTTTACTTTGATAATGTTTGAGCTTCAAGCATGCAGGCTGGACAGAGTAAATATTTATTAGGTTCATGAAATGTATGAAACTACCACCAAAATACAGTACCTGAGGTGTTTGACACTGATCCTTTGGTGTTCTGAAGAGAAATTCCCTCAGGGACTTCTCTGGCAGGAAGAAAACAAGATGATCATTTACATCATTTATTTTATATCCAAAGTGACATACACCAGTCATTGTAAGTAAAACACATTTAGTTATAATAGCGCCATTTGTCATCATGGCTAGTATAGTTACTAAGCATCATACCATTAAGTGCAGTACTGTAAAATGCAAATATATTTTTACCTGATGTTCCTCTCATCAAATAATCTGGTCCGACATTTTTGTAAAATGTGGTCTATCATGTCATTCTCAAGAATCCTTTTCTCAGACTGTCTGTCCTTCTCAAATGATTTGACCTGAAGACAAAAAAATACTTGTCCTTTTTCTTTCACATTTCCCGAATAACTCACAGAACATACATAGTATACCTGTATAATACAAAATACAAATACACACACACATATATATATATATTGTACATATAAGTGTATACAAGTGTATGCTGAACACTACAAACTCTGTTGTACTCCAAGGGCATTGTACCTTAATATAATTTACATCCTTATCTGAAACCGTGACCATGCAGGTGATCCCCATCTGTCTCCCGAGCTCTTGTAAGGTCTCCTGAGACTGAGAACACAGCAATGACAAAAGACAGTTACTCCCGGTGGCACTTTCACCAGCGAATCGCGGGTCTTGACTTTTTTGCACAGCCGAACTGAACTCACTTTCCGTTGCTGAAAGGCGTCAGATTTCAACATGCTAACCAATTATGAGCCATAGTCAAAGAATGTTAATACAACATATGACACAAGTGAACCTTTCAACGCTGCGGTTCTGGTGCATTAGCTTAATGATAAGCGCATGCCAGACTACGCTGGTGGGATCAGAGAGGCCGAGTGTGAGGTGTTTGGTGAGCAGGTCTGAGGACCGTCTGCCCCTTTGTATGGTCTACCACTGGCAAACAGTCTGATTTAGTGGTGCGCTGAAAGCCTGTCGAGCTAAGACACGTTTCACCCGGCAGTGTTTCATTCTCCAGTCACTCGCAAAATAACCACGAGTCGCGCTCGACATGGCAGCAGGAATTTCATAATAAAAGCAGAGAGATTCACCTGTTTCCACACTGTGGCTGATGTGTTCAGATAGCGAGGGCTGCTCTGGGGGGGATGGGTCTACAGGCATGTCTCAGATAGCACTCCGACACAAATTAAAGCGTGCGCTAGGAACGCTGGGCACGCCGCCTGGCAAATATTTCTCTTCGGTGGCAGTGCAAGGGGGGGACAGTTATGCTTGGAACGAAGGCGGCAGTTCCTCGGGACGTGGGACTATGCCCAGGCAGTGCACTCACCCATGTAAATGTATAGCTGTGTGTGTGTGTGTGTGTGTGTCTCAGTTATGATTTATTCTCATCAGACACCGCCAAGCATTTTCATCTGGCTTCTCAGTCACACAGTCACAAGCGAACGGTGTTAAAGAACAAACCCAGCACTGTTCTAAATGTACATGTGTGTACCGTGTGTGTGTGTGCAGGTCACATCTCCATCATTCAAACCACTTTGTTATTTTCTCACAGGTTTCTCCTTTAGAGACGACCCTGCTGTTAACAACAGGCTAGCAGGGAGGAGGGAAGATGTCCACCAAGGCCTCTGACATGTTGACGTGTCTATCGGATGTCCGCCATCCTGACCGACGCTAACTCTACACTAAGGTCTCCTATGGCCCACTGTACACGAGAGGACATAGAAGTGGAGGAGTGGAATCATAAACCACAGAGTAAGAAGAAGACACGAGTGAACGCGTTAAGAAGTGGGTTAGAATTGACACAGCAGAACATGTACGCTGTGCCAGATAGGGAAAAGGGGGGGGGGTAAAGGGGACGTGGGGCACAGATGCACCGATGACTCTCGTCACATAAACGTGAAGAATGTGACAGAGCCGTGGCATTATGGGCTCATAAACAGAGAAGTTGTACCACATCACTGGGAATATCCTCTGGTCTGGGCAGTCTACTGCTGCTTAGCTATTTTTCAATCACCCTGTGGTTTTCCCCAAGTATAAAATTATGCTTTACTGCAAACATGTCTACAAGATGATTTATGCCTACTGTATCACTCCAATTTGTCTATTAAGCCTCCAACGAAATGAGCCATATTCTTAAGTTATTAACTATGTCCAATTCTATACAGATAGATATTATTAGTATGTGTTAGTATTAGTTTTCTTCCAATAGACAGGAAAGGGTTGTAAAAAAACACCCCCCTGTAGGAGAGCTGTATATTGCTCACCTTTAAACACACTTTTAACACTATAGAACAGACCACAGTTTTGTGAGTTGCAGCGTGTGTCTGTGTGTGATCTACTAATCAGACGTGTTTTACAAAGTCTATTTTGGGAAGGAGGCTGGCTAATGTGTAAAGCACATGTTTGCACGTGTTCATTGGGCCCATCTTAACTTCTCTGCACCCCCCCCACCAATAAATTCTCTCCGCTCTGCGAGCGCTTTACGATCTTCTGTTCATTTTTAAATGCTTTGAAACTCAGAAATTGTAAACGCATGCAGATACTGTGTACATACAGGCTACAGTGTTATACATACAGTAATACTGGTGTCTACCTGGCCCTTGATTCATGCTATTGGCTTTGGGATTCAGACAAGTGGCGAGACAATTGATGTTTACCCACCTGAGAGAAGTCATGGGTGATATCTGCAGACACCCCGGCAACCCACAGCTTCTGGACAACGTTGATGGCTCTGGACATAGAGGTCTGGCCCACCGGGAACACCAGAACATCACAGGAGCTCACCCATGGCTGATACAAAGAGAGCAGGTACTGGGTTATTTACAATGAGCAAACACAAGGTCAGAATACACAGTGTACAATCTCAAAAGGCACAATAGGGGGTTCCAATACACCCACCAATACAAGTACATCACAGTACTGCACAGCGGCAGCCAGTTGAATGTTTCACGCACACACACACACACACACACACACACACACACACACACACACACACTCAC
>JAODVN010178178.1:0-13275 GCA_025434125.1 Chologaster cornuta
TGATCATAAATCAAAGAACATTGAGTTCATGTTAAAGAATGTCTGCAAAGGTATATTTCTCAGACCATAAACAAAGACCTATAACAAATAGTAAAATAAAACATGTAAACACATGCCATTACAATGTCATTATCTGCAGTCATGGAAACTGGAGAAAGAATATTGAAATTTGTACAACAAAAATACTCCCATGTTTCGTAATGGTGGTGGAGCTAAATTAGCCTTTAGTTTAATATTGCCGTGAGAATCAGTCTGGAAAGCCTTGGGATCATATTGAATGTGTCCAAGTAGCAACTAAACGTTCCAATCAGTGTTGTGTTTATAGCTATACGGGCGTGGTTTAGGTGGGCCGACCATGGTGTTGACAGAGAAAACGACCAGATGGTTAAATAAAATCAACTGCCATTCACAAAACTGTTTCAATGTACGTCTCCCCAGATGGATGTGTGAAAACTATTCCTCTGGCATATCATTTTAGAGCTAGATAGGACGATCAAAACAACTGTAGCAGCATCGATTGGTTAAGCGATGTCCAACAGTTTCAACATTAATCAGAGGTCTACACCCAGTAGGAGGCAATGATTGTAAACACTTTCATTGGGTCTGGTTACACCAGGCTACCAGACCCTTAGAGCATGTTCAAAATGCCACAGCCTGTCTGGTATTCAACCAACCCAAGATCCCATGTAATTCCCATCTTCCGAAAACGTTACTGGTTCCCCATTGTAGCCTGCATCCAATTCAAGATACTGGTGTTGTCCTACAAAGCAGTAAACAGCCCCGCATTACCCCTAAGCAATGGTTAGGTTCTACGCTATGCTGGAACGCACCTTCGGGCACAGCTTAAACATTACCCATCTTCAACAAGAGAGCCAAGACACACATCTTAATTATAATCATCAATCATAATATATATAATATAGTTCATAGCACTTACTCCAAATAAAAGTTTCCATTCTACAGGCTAACTTTATAATCTATTATAATAATAGAAAAAATAAATCCTTAATTTCTGCTCTTAGACAAAAGCACTTTATTGTTTAGGCTATTAGAAATTATTTTGAAGTTTGAAGACAAGATTCATAATGCTGTTTGCTTACCACAAAGCTGGATGACCTGTTCAACAATTTACAAACCTACTCCTTGTAAGTCACTTTTGAAAAAAAAAAAAAATCTCATTGTCTCTCTCTCTCTCGGTCTCACACGAACACACATACAGACACAGTAATGTAACAAATATACACAAGACTTATCACCAACCACTTCTTGGAAACTTTGCAAAGTGCACATTACACATAAAATTACATGAATTGTGTAATGAGCTCTTTCCCCAGCTGCACCCAACACAGCAGTGTGCCTCTGTAATCACTCTCTAATCAAATGAGAAGGAGCTGTCAAACTTGTTTTTGTCAAATGTCACCACGTCAGATCTGTAACACAAGGGACTTCAGAGAGGACAGGAGATGGTGGCTACCATGCTATATGTAGGCAAAGTCCCTATAGCAGCCATCTTGGTATCGCCCCAGGGTAGTTATTTTTGCCCAACGGAGCCGGTCTCCATCTAAAATTAACAAATCTTTCAATAGTCACCATAACATAAAACTGCATCTTTTAAAATCACCAGAAAAAAACATTTCGTCTTCACAATGTTTAATTGCGTTTAGTAAATTTCTGATAGGCGACAATAACACAATTTTAACGTGTTATAATGTCGCGGATATGCGGTTAAGATATGGAAATAATGTCAGTTTTTTTGTCAACTAAAATCCCATTCTCAGTCACTGTGCTTCACCAGTTCATTTATTTTATAAACACATACTTGGGTGAAACTTAATTGAATTTCTTTCCCCTTGTCAAGTCGTCGCTATGGCGATGGCGAGGTGTAGGGATAAGGTGGACGTGCTGATGGTAGTAGTTTGTTGTGTTCTGCTGTCTTGAGTGCTGTCTTCTCCACATCTCTGTGCCTGCACTCTCAATTTAATTGGCTGCCACAAGCAACGGAGTAAATCGAGTTGAAGTCAATCCCATTGATTCTGTGGCTATTGTTTATAATAGAGATTTAGGAAAAAAAAATGTGATACTAATAAAATAAAAAAAACATGAGCTCCGTTTCTGGCCCAGAAGACCCACTGTATCAACCAGCCATATTTATTAAGTGTCAGAGGACCCTGGAGGTTCCATACTGTGTATATATTAATAAACATTATGGGCTAACATGTTAGCGTTTTTAGGCGTCATTTCATCACACTTTGAGGGTAAAAACATGCCAATAAATGTACGAACAGGGGCTAGCACATGGCTAAAACGCAATTCTGCTTTTTAGTTGCGCTTTCCTATTTATGCATATGGTTCGAGGATCGAGAGGAAATTGGGAGTATCGCGCAAACATATGGGAGGTAAACAATCTCTTCTTGCACGCCTACAGAGAGATTGTGTCTATTCCGATTTATAAAAAACTGAGATGTAAGTAGGTTTTGGTGTTCTCGCCTTTGAAAAGCAGGTGTTATCCCAATGAGTGCAACGGCAAGGTTAACCTCTGCAAAACGAAGACACTGGCCATGGAGAGACATGCTCAACGATTTTATTGCTTGTGTGGTGTTAAAATAAATGTTTATTTCACTTCTTTAATTAGAATTTTATCACCCAAACAATTATTTTGGGGTGTAATTATGTTGTTACCCTGTTATCTTTAGGTTTGACAATACATATTGACATAGGCTATTTTATACATTGGTCTACTTCATGATCATTTAACTTGCTTTCTTTTTCAGAGTCTGTTGTTCCATTACTGTCAAGCGCTGCAATTTACGCATATGGGCGAGAAGGACGCAGATTACGTGATCAGACGCACATTTTGTACCTCTAACGTAAAACACGTTGGCACAGGGTGCGCTATTATCCCTCTGGCTTTGCTCATGTTGTGCTCGCTGACAAAAGTACATGAAGCACTATCCAGCCAATATTATGCGTTTAGACCCATCATGAAGCTATGTATGTGTGGGTCATGCTGATATTAACATGTCTGACAAGTCCTTTAATGAGAAGCTCCCAAGAGCCTTATTACAGAGTAAAACGATACGCCAATGCATTTTGTACTGTCTAAATATCAGTCAGACTGCTTTGCTATTGCTTGTTTACCCAAATAAAGTAAATCTGTTCACTATGGTGTATATTTTATTTATTAATAGGCCCTATGAGTCAGTGAGTAAAGAGCTTTTATTCCTATTAAAAATGTGAAGATGCAGGGGTTTGGTATATACAGTAGTATATGAGCCGTGTGGACAAACTCTGGCTAATGCAACCGTACAACCTGTTTACATTTGAGGCTTCATACATTTCCCAAAGCTAACTGTCACAAATTACATAACAGGTGAACATGTGAGAATAAAAAAAAATATATATATATAAAAACATAATTTGTGTTTTCTGGTGACAAACGGACAATGCAGTTAGACTAATGTAATACATATGTAATCTGTATTAGTTCGATATACTTTATTTCAAGTCTAATGCATTATGGACCATTAAGGCACAGATAAAATGCATGTATTACCTCTCCTGTATAAATTGTCCTAATTAATTATCTAAAAAACCCTCTGAACAATAGATAGAAATACAATTTCAACCCAATGTCACACTCGGGTCTAGGGATGTGATCAGGCCTTCCTCTCGGCCGGGGCAACATGGCAGCCCATCTCCTCCCCGTCCTCGCACCTGTATTGTGTGCTTCTGTGAGTACACGCGTACAAACTCATTTGAAACAGCTCACATCATTTTGTGGAATACCCTATTTCACTGCATTTTATGAATGTCCTAAATGGATTCAGCATTCATCCATGGTTGAAACTGCAGCTTATAGCCGGAGTATATAAGTGGAAAGTGGACATAACTCCTGGCTAACTGCTAAAGTGGAGGTGTGGAGGTATATTATATAGTCAATAGGAATTAGCTGTATACTAACCTGAGTGTCTTGACCCTGTGTAAGAATTCTGCCTATCTTATTTGTTTTCAAAGTCGAGGCAGAACAGAGAACACACCACTACATTTAGTAAGAACCTTGCTTACCAACAGTACAGCAAATAAGCATCCTTTATACATGTACTTACCCCTCCATCAATCATTAGGTTGTCTTCGTGGACCAATAACAGCTTGTCAGAGTGTGTCTGGCAGCAAAACATAAGCCGTTTGAAGGAGTCAAAGGTTTGTGTATGTACAGCTCTGAGCATTGTGTCTCCTGCATTACAAGTCACCGTGGCTATAGGACAGTATAAAACATTTATTTTTGCTATGCCTCACTAGAGCAAGTTTATAAAAATGCTTACAGGACAGTTGTATTGTCATGAAGTCCGCAAGCTCTCTCTGCCTCTCTCTTACACAAACATGCACACGCACACACACAGATGACTTTTCCAATTAATCAACTTGAATGCAATGTGATGTTCTGTTTTTAGCCTTCACATAATGACTGCCACCTGACTGGCACACTGTAAATTAAAATGTAATACAAATTGAGTCAAGCAGCGAGAGCTTGGTGATTAGTTTCTCCTCACGATAATTAAATGTGTAAGAGAAAACAAAGAGTGTTAAACCACAGGCCACTTAATTTCTTACTCCAAATTAACTATCTTTTTATTTATTGCCGGTGTGTTTGTGTGGGGGTGTGCATACAGATGTCTCTCACGCGTCTGACGGCCCTTTTTTGTCTCATCGACAGTGGATTGAGTGGCAGTAGGGTAAGACAGCCTGGAATTGAGTCGGGACAGAGGCGAAATTAAAGTAGGTGCTTTTTAAAGGTGGATTCAGAGACGCTGGAGAAAGACTGTTGATAACTCAACTGAACTGAACACTGAAGCACCTCCCCGATCACACAGAGATGTGTCGCTGAAGGTGCGGCTGCTTCAAAAGTGCTTTGATTAACCACAGAGACGGGCTGCTTTTTCCAAAGAGGACGACTGGCTGGGCCAACTGCTACATTGACGAACAGCTTGACGCTGCTGTTAAGAAGTGGAGAATATTTAAACTTTTCCGCGCGTCTAGGAAACGCTTAAAAAATACTGCATGCCAGTCGCGCCGTACCATAGGAAAACAATGGTTTTCTGGCTACCTACAGTAAGATAGTTAACATAACAGATAATTAAGAGCAAACACATTGCCGTACTGTTGGCTCTCAACCCTCTTTATTGCCATCTAGGACGCTCCCGCAAAAGCTCCCACACCAACACACATGTGTTGCCAGGGCTGGGGTAGTGTTGTGTGGGGCGGTCTGCACCACTATGTTTGTTGTGTTCCTATTTACAGAGCCAGGGCTGTGTAGAAACACCAGATTATTTTGTCACCGTGCACACAGAGCAGCCATATGCCTGTAAGGTGATATTAGCTGTATTTGTATTATACCGAGTGTATTGGCTCACAATCGCTTACCGCTTCTTTAAAATGTCTATGGGATTCCCTACAAAACATAGTTTATGAGGATTAGTAAGGTCGCATTTGCTTTCATCAACCATGCTATGCTAATTCACGTTGGTAGCTACATGTGTTATTATTCTCTAACCAATGTTATTTACATGGGAAGAAACCGAACAGCTGTCAGCGGCTGTGTATAGCCACCGTCAGGGAAGGAAAAAGTACGACTGCAGAGTGCAGACAGTAGCGACAACTCTAAAGCCCGGATGTTTTCTCTGTAGTGGAAACATCTCAGGTGACGCAACGCCACAAGTGATGGCTGTAATAAGCCCACACTAATATGCACATTCCCCCCCCACACACACACACACACATCGCCTCGTCGCGTCTGGTTTGTATTATCTGCTCGGCAGTGATGGAGTGAGGCAGTAAAAGGCTCCTGAAAGAGACACACAAGCGAGCGGAGTGATTGCTGGACGACTATGCGCAGAGCCCAGGGTAATTTCCCTCGTTGCCACCTCCGACGTCGTTTGTCAGGCGCCACTTGTGCCGCTGGCAGCTGCTGTGCCAACAGCAGTCAATCACAGCGTGCACGCACGCACACGCGCACGCCCGCACACACACACTCACACACGCTTGTGCACGCACACAGAGCTTATTGGTCTGCAGCCGCACACATAGACTCACACATGTGTACTCTTGCATACACACGAACATGCACGCACGCACACAGAGCTTATCGGTCTGCAGCCGCACACACGCACCTACACACACAGACACACACACGTGTACTCTTGCATACACACGAACATGGACACATGGACATACTGTACACACAGAGACACACCCATGCATGTACACACAAACCGACACGTATATACACACATATGGTAAGCACACACGCCTAGATACACACACACACACACACACACACACAAAGACGTATACAAATCCACAAAAACACACACACACACACACACGAGGACATATACAAACCCACAAAAACACACACACACACACACCTGGCGTATCCAGCTGCTACCAGGAATAAGTTTCAGCAGGACATCAGGAATCTGTTGCAGATTAATCACAACAAATACCTCACAGGAAATCCACCCAACAAAATGCGACAAATACACTGTACAATGCAGAAATTACAGTTGCAGACACCGCAAATTTTAGCCCTAGTGTGATCCTGCAACGACGTCTAACTGCAAAACAAGATGGATGTGTTTAACGGGCAGCATGATCAACTTCCCATAAGAACAAAATTTATGAAAAGAGGTATTTCACTGTCACACTTACAGTGCTATACAAATAATAATAATAATATGCAAAGTCTTACTTTTACTGACGGTGGTGTCACACCTGGATCCGGGGGTGTGTCCAAGCTCTCTCTCCGCCGGCGCGCTGCCATATCGGTACGCTAACCACTGGCCAAGCCCTTTCTGCCCATGCATCTGTTTTGTGTTGTTAACTCAGCCGGCGTGCTTTTACTGTTGTCTTGCTTTGGTTCTCCCCGCGGGTTCTCAGTTGTGTTTACTGCGTGATAAGTGTGCGTTAGCCCCGTATGTGCTCGCGTCCTGAGTGTGGCGTTACAGAAATTGTGGTGAGGAGCCAATCAAACAGCACTCACGACGCAAGCAATGTTAGTCCTACAATGAAGTCTAGCTGCTAAACTAGATGGATAGGTTAACATTACAGTAGTTACTTCGATAAGAACAATAATGAAGACAGGAATAATGTTAGAACTTTACTTAACTGTACTTAAAAAAATATGTCCAGTTAACTTCTAATAGCAATATAATTACTGAGTGAGGTTAATGACACAGCCAACCAAACCGCAACCCCCGACACACATACACACACACCCCCACAGAGTCTGCCTTTAACACAGCTTGCCTGGTATGGCCCTGGACAGGCCAGCCCTCTGCAGTGGTTGGAGGCTAAATGATTTCTGTCCCAGTGCTCTCTTATCATAACTGTCTCCCATTCTGTCAGAGCAGACCGCAAATGCAATTCCGTACCCCGGGGTAGCCCGGGCAGCAGCGGCGTCTGTTATTAATAAAGTGCTGACCTAAATTTAACACTGGCCCCCGATGCAGCTTATGTGGTCTGGGCAAACTAGAGAACTTAAATGAGGGAGTGCCGACAAGATATGCATAGTTGACCTATCCGGAGCCCCTCCCCCCCTTAGTTACTGTAACTAGGTTGGACACAAGCAGCATAGCATAGGCCAGAGGCATGTAAAGAGAAAGTTGCGTCCGTTGGCGTAACTTTCTCTCTATGGCTCTGGTACAGGTTATAACAGGAAAACAGACAGTTGACTGAGTTTCTGTCGGTTTCCAAGGATGTACACAGAATATTCCGTTTGGATATACAAAATTAACTCTGATTCCCAATGTACGATAGAATTTTCTAATTAAGACATTTCAATGTTATTCGTGTCAGAGCCATGTAAAGAGAGATTTACACCAATTGGAAGTTTGACATTTTCAACGGTCACATGGTTCATGGAAAGGCAACCTCTATGGTGGCAAAACAGTTCCAGGAAGTGCTAGTTGGGCAATTTGAGTCGACAGAGAAATACAGTATAACTTCATTTTTTGGTAATTAGTAAATAATAAATGCAGATTTACATCTACAATATAATTTATATGGTACTTTTGTAGGGATTTTGCAGCTAACTTTTAGGGAACAATTTTGAGGCTCCACGATTCACCATTGCTGTAAAAAATTATTGTAAAAATTATGAAACGTGAAACTGGCTTGTGTTTCAAATGGTTTCATGTGGTTCTCAAATTGTGTTAAAGTGAAAGTGGCTTTCAATGTTTTGAAATAAAATTATGAATTGTATTAGTATTTTTAATAATATTAATAAAATATGTATTCAGTATGATTGTTTACACCGATATAACATTGTTTTTATTTTTTACAATGTACTGTATATATAGATTTTTTCATTACAGGAAAACTGTTGTTAAAAAAAAGACACTGGATTTGATTGCTTCGTATTGGGTTAAATGTCTTGGCAACAAATAAAATCTTATATCATCCTGGCAAATAGATTACAAGGGCTGTTCAATATACTATGCAATTAACTCCAGAATCCCAATTCCTTAAATCTCTGTCATTTTGGAGAGGAGCATGGAAGAAACCCGAAGGGGGTAAAGAGAAAGGGCAAAGTGTCTCCCTCTTTCTCTCCTAGATTTACTGATCTGTCCCCACTTTATGTGCTTGAGATGGAAAAGAGAATTGGGCTATGTTTACAGCTCCATAAAGCTTTCTTTTAAATCCAAGGACTCGACCACCCTGAAAGTGTAGCGCTCGCCTGTAAAAGAGAGGCTAACACCGTCTTTTAAATCTGATGAAACATTTATCGATTCATTTTAGCTCGCTTTGCTCCCTCCCGTTTTCACAACAGGGCTAAAAGGCCGGCCGGGGATCACACGTTTGCGGAGAATGTAAAGCTCGTCGGCACACGCATGCTAATTGTGTGAAAGACAAAACGGAAAAGTGGTTGATTTAGGAGGGTTGAATTTGGGTTGAGGTGGAGAGGGTGGGGTAAGGAAATAGAAACCGTAGCGACGGATGTAGGATTAGACAGTTTATTTCCATCAGAAGATAATTAGTTTGACTCCTTCAGACACTTCATATCCTGGGGTCTGATTTTATTACCAGCATTGCTTCCCTCAGACGTAGACACTTCCCTTTGGGGTATCTATCCAGCAGGGTGTGTTGGGAACGTCAAACTCTGGCCAGGTAGAGTTATTCTCAAGAACCCTTGCTAACTTGGAACTGAAATCTTAACATAAACATCTCTTTCTTCAGGGTCAGTTCTCCCTTAGAGGCTCCACCCACCACACTGGACCAAAACACACGCATGAGTAAGTCCAACCATTTTGAACCATGCTGATTGTGTGGCAGGCGTATCAGACTTTATAACAGCAAGTGGATTTGGACATACCCAGAGCCATGGAAATAACCGTTACGCCAAAGGAAGTTAGACATTTCCAACGATCACATGGTTCACGGAGAGGCAAAACTTATGGCAAAAAAGTTAAGTTAGATTTATTTAATTCTTCTATTTATGTTCTATTATATTATTACATTACTTTTTACATTCACATTTACATATACTATTAAATTTTAATGAATGGGCAGTGGGTTTCCACGGGTTTATACTGTAGATATCCATGTATATTCTGTTTGGACATGTGTTTGTTGACAATACAAGGCAACAGAAGAGCAAATAGCCGGTACATGACTCATTAGTCGCTTACTTATGCTTCCACATTGGTTTTTAGCTTTTTGCGGCCGGGTTGTAATGTGTGGACGTTACAAAGCCACAGAGTATCTCTGGTACTTGTTGACATCCATCCTTCAGCTATAGTACAATGCATTTTATTGGTAATTATAATCATTAGTAATGTTGTTAGCAAGCAAAACCAATTTTACTGTAATCGGTATGCAAATGAGACCGCAATTCAGGAATAAATCAAATATTTTGTTCCAGAAAGGTTGATTGGGACATTAATTATTGTGTGGCGTACAATACAAAGAAGCCTAAATTGAGATGTAATTATGAGCGGTGCCATAATAGAGTGCTTTAATGACACTGGGTATGTTTTGACAAGCACATAATTAAGCCTGAGAATGCTTGTTTGTGTTGAATGTAATCTGGAGATAACGTCACATTTTCATTTGTTGAGAAATAAAATAGGAATAATTTTTAGCACATTTTGACACATCAATTAAAGAATACTATTTGTGGTTACTGTAATGCCGCTCTTTGTGAAACCAGCACTTCGTGAGAGCCATATACTTGAATACTGTGTCACCTTTAAGTTTGTTGCACACTGCGTGCAGAGCTGAAGCAAAGAGCCTACATGGAGATCTTAATCAAAAAGTTCACACTGCACCAGTCCATTTTTCCCAGCTCGCCTCGTGCTTCTGATAGAGTGCTTTTACACATACGTCATATGAGAAGCAGGTAAAACACTACAAATAGGCTTAATCATTTAAAAGCAAACCTTTTGCTTTTAAATTAGCCCCACAACCCTGCCCACCATGTCCTGGATCAGACAGTTGTTAAAACATTCTATTTATAATGCTTTTAATCGCCTGATATGTTGTGATAATATCTAATATGTATGTTTCTAAGTTTACTGTCCAACAACATGCATAATATTAGGCAAATAGCCTACTGCACGATCTATGCAGTGCAATGGTTATCATGACCAACTTACATATCGAGAGGGCTAGTGGGCGAGACGGATAAACGTCCCTGATAAATAACTGTGGCAGAGAAATAGCCCAGAAAACATTTAGCACTTTGCACCAGCCTTCCCCGTAGGCCGCGCTCTCTGTGTGTAACGCAGACTCTCTGGGGGTTAAGGTAAAGGGAAAACCCATCTGTAATGGTGCTTTTGGGAGTCCTTTAAGAGACACAGACTGCTGAGAATACAAAACCGGTCCACAACTGGATAAAGAGTTAACAAAACTGACCTCACTTATGATATCGATGGTCCCAGGGGTGCAGTGTGTCAGCTAGACAGGCTGCAGTATGGGGACTCAGGCTAGCAGAGCATATCAGGTTTACATTCACAGCCCTGGATCACAAGCCTGTCTCTAGGGGCTTAAAAATAAAAGGATTTACTTTATTATAGTTTTAAATTCACAAACTTCACAATTCAGGAACTGCACAGATAGGAAATTAGTTTACAATACTGTATACGGCACATTACAGTTTTACACGTCTAAGGACCCTCATTCATTTTTTAACGTCACATTACACTGGGATATTTTATTACCCTTAATACTGTACCCACAAAATCTGTTTTATAGACGCAGCTGTTATGTGAAAAAACATATGTTTGACATTGTGGTATGTTATGTTTATTAAACTGGAACATGCAAAACAAGGTATAAATATGAATAAAAGAGGCAATATTCAGGCAACTTATAATTGTGTGTTCCCAATTAGTTTTCATTTTGGACTCAAGAGGAAATCCGCTAACATTTAGATTCTAATGTATCACAGGTTAAGAGCCAAATAAAAAGTTGCCCCAACATCAATAACTTTCTCCCAGAAGATATGCCCTTCAACGCGCCATATGTGGTGTGCAAATCAGAGCATATCCATTTATGATTTGTACTGTAATGAAATATGACAAGTGATTTATGTCCGGCATTTATCCTGTTTTGGGAGGTAATTTGTTAGACTGAAAGACCAGCCGTCCTTTTGTTTGTAATTCAATCACCAAAATAATGAATATTCCCACTGTCTCTCTCTCTGTTCTCAATGCTTAGTTTGCTCCACAAAATGAATTATATCATATTGTATAAGACTTTGATCCAGTATGACGTTTTATGTTCCAAGATTTTAAAGTGACAAAATTGTTCATTTGAAGTAACTAAATAGTACCTTTTATTTTAATTTGATTTAATTGAATTAAGCAGGTTAATTTCCGCGTGATGAAAAGTGCGACCAGACTTTGCTAACCATGCATTTGCTGTAAACACATAATTTAAAGGTGTAGTCATGGGTGCTGGAGAAATACTGTTGACAGAACTTAATCAGAACAAAAACACCACTCTTTGACAGGGCGCTCCCTCAGAAGCTCCGCTCCCCCAAATTGGACACATAATTGAAAAGGCCGGGATAGTAAAGCAGTTAGTTTGTGTTCCCATTTACAGAGCCAGGGCTGTTTAGAAACACCACATTTTCTTTTTTAGGACACACACAGAATAGGCAGCCTGGGGACCATGAGGAGATATTCGCTGAATTTGTCAAATGTGTTATCTTAAAGTGGCTTACTTCACCTTTAGAGGTACTTATTTTGCACACTCTCTACTGTATGTGTGTGTACATACGTACGCGCATATATAGTATATGTTGTCAATTTACTATTTTTGTCTTTTTCATTTGGTTTATATTTCACTCTCCGCAGACTATTGTGGAGTCTTCCTGACAGCACTGGCATGATATCTGTCTTGTTGAGCACATAGAGCAAGTAGAGGATCTGTTCTAAACAGTTCCCTTCTTGACTTGGCAGTTGAATGTTAGGTCATCCCGTGTCATGTCAACTAAAATGAGGAAATCTTTCTGCCACGCCATCTCAGAGCTGGCTGATCATCTACTGTCTTGAAGAATACACTCTGACAGGACATATCCCACAATCTTAGGTTGCTACACTACTCCCAGAATGTTTAGTTCAGATTTGAGTTTCCACTCAGATCCTGTTTAGTTGTCCGTTGAGAAAACCAGACAGCAGCACAAACTAACTGGATTTGACTTAATGTTAATTTTGGTTACTGTATTGTCAATGAGTTTAATTAAATAGTTGAGATGCCGTTGATTACCTGACACACTGTCAAATGCTGGATTATATTGAAGTCTTAATTCAAAGAGCTTTACAAATAGTGGCGGCGAAGACTGGTGTGCTGACAGTACCTAGGCGATCACGTGTATCTTTATCAAGGAGATGTTTGGCCAAAATACCAGATGGAAAATATGACTTATTATTAAAAACATTAAGTAGCGCAAGCTCAAAACCCTAAGGCGCGCAAAGCATAGCCCACACTGTCTTGATTTAGGTAACATGTAGACAAAGCAAAGTGATGGAACAGTATCAATCAATCTTTATTTATATAGCACTTTTCATCCAATTTCCTGTAACTCAAAGTGCCTCACACTAAAACGTCATTAAAAACAATATAAAATGAGTAAAAAAAACAATACAATATATAAAAATAAGAAAAAAAGTAATACCACCACTCATGTTATACTCTTCATCCCAACCCTCCAATCAAAGACAAACATCGGGAGTCCAATTCCCACCATCCCCAAAACACAAACCACCAGGGACC
>JAODVN010178283.1:0-13274 GCA_025434125.1 Chologaster cornuta
AGAGTCTACAATACTGAACTTTTTCACAATATTCAAATTTTCTGAGATACTGAATATGGGGTTTTCGTGAGCTGTAAAACATAATCATCAAGATTATTAAAACAAATACAGCCTTGAACTATTTCATTTTGTGTGTAACTAATCCATGATATAAATTGCACTTTGTCAATTCAATTATTGTAACTTAACTTTTCCACAATATTCTAATGTATTGAGATATGCCTGCATATAGCATATATAAGGTTTTTTTTATAAAATATGAATGCATCCTTATTTGAGCGCATTAGTCAGCAGGTGTCCAAGTTTAGAGCATATCATCCTTATACTTCATTAATATAGCAAATTAATCATATTCACCATGGTTCCCCTTGGAAGTCAACATACCTAATACTACCACTTGATGCTGCTAGGTTATTAACGCAGACCTCTAGTAGTTCCAAACGTACGATAGTAAATACTATGAAGAGACATTGTGAAGGTTTGTGACCTATAGGCCAGTGTTAACCTTGCGCTTGCCTACTCAATAAGAACAACGTGTTATGTGGACTGGCATATTCGTTATCCAATGTCTAGTAAGGATTTGTCACCGTAACCAATAGGAAAACACTTCCTCCTCCACCCCGGCCTGTAGTGCAGGGTCGATGTTTGTCCGCCTTGGCCTTGGTTTGGGAGAGGCGGGTGATGGAATGGTGTAGCGGGCTAGAATCGGCTAATTCTGGAAAGGGAATGTAAAACTTAAGGATTCTGACTAACCACAACCCGCATTGACATCGTGCTTATCAAATTACCTGGGTTCTAATGGAATTGGATGGATTCGTAAGGACGCGTCGTATGACAACGGAGACGCAAAGCAGTGATGCGGGCGTTGCTGGTGCCTCTGCCGGAGCTGAAGTTCGGTGGCTCGGCGGTAGATTCTGGGGAGTTTCTGAAAGTATAATGGGAAGCCTCACGCACCGAATCGGGAGCGACACAGACGTACAGACTCTTCATTTTAGTTGTGGCACCCAAGATCTGATAGAGGACTCTGAACCAGACTATGAGGGCTTGCCACAAGGAGCTTCGACCAGCACCCACATGTTGGCAGGAGCGGTGGCTGGGATCATGGAGCACTGCCTTATGTTTCCTATCGACTGTGTCAAGGTAGCGTAGTTTTACCGTAGCGGCTAGGCGTTTCACGAACAACAAAGATCCATATTTGCTCTTTTCTTCTGTGCCTCAGTGTTGTGACTGGCGTTAACCAGTTTGCAAATTCGCTTTGCCCCGCTCGCGTTAGCATAGCCATTTAGCTTGTTCGCGAAAGCAAGGTCAGCGGGCTCAGTGATCTTGTTCAAAGTTGACGTCAGTAAGATAACTTGCATCCACCTAGCGAGAAATGAACAAATGTTATTCCCGGGGATCATTAATATAACCTAGTGTTAGGACAAATGCAACATACCTAATGTTGTTGTCCTCTTTCTCATAACAAACAATCGGATATCAGTTCTAAAACATGTTTTATAGACCGATTTTGTCTTGTACAATGCAAGTTATGTTTAATATCGGCTTTTTGTGTTGTAAGTGTATTTAGGCTTTATTACACTTTATAATAGAACCATGTAGAAGAGAACCCTGAAGTCAGCTGCTTACGTCAGTCTTGAAAGCTACTCACTCAGCCGGCTTCATAAACGTCTCTTCCATCTGTAGTTTGCCTATACGGGTAGTAGACACTTTTCTCTAACAGTTTATACAATGCACCTTATTTTCCTGCTATCCGTGTGCTGGTTTGACACAGCCATATTTAGCAAACATGTTCTACAAAGCACATTGCACATACCTAATGGAGATTTACAGTAATGCAAAACACTGCTCCAGTGGACAGTCCATAAGATGTAATCAACGTGTCTTCCAAATGTACAGAATAAGTTTGCACATGGGGGTTTACACACTATTTCTTAATATTAATTCAGTACAACCCTTGCAATCTGGAGTATCTCTTGTGACGCAACAAAGTGATGTCTACTGGCCTTGTGAGGAAATAAATCACATGCATGGTTAAATGTATTGTGTAGATTTTGAGTCAGACAATTGTTAGTGGAACTTTGTATATTTCAATGTATAATGTTAATTCACAATGCCCAAAATACATCTATATTTGTTTCACTGATTTCTTTGATTACCTATTTACAATCAGTTCAAAGGTCTCTCATAGATAGCAGCTATCTGGATAAGCAAACATACAGCATAGCTACCTAGACTGGTCCCGTCCAGTACTTTTAACATTATTAACAACTTGTACTCGTGCAATTGATTTGTACTCTTGAGAGAGAGAGAGGGGGGAGAGCTTGTTGCCTGATGACGTTGTCCATAACTACTTTCTTCTCAGCGAGTTCCAAGGTGGCTCCTGCTAAATAACCCATACTGTAGTAGCAATGTGTGACCCCGTGTCACATGCTTTATTGTTGTCAAGCCTGGTCCTGGGGGACCCACTGCTGCATGTTTTAGATGTCTCCCTGCTTCAACACGTGACTTGAATGAATTGGTCATCGTTATGGCTGTGAAAATAATCACATTTTTATTGTGATTTCAATTTCAGCTCCTAATAACAAAAACAATATAATCGAGAAAACAGAGATAATTTTGCACATTAGTTTGGCATGTAGTCTTATTGTGTTTTTAATGTGCAATAAATGCAACATCTTTGCAAAGTCAATGGCTAAGCATGTTAACTAATCGTGATTTCAATATTGACAATTAATCCCGATTATTATTTGATCTGTTATCAAGCAGCCCTTGTCATTATCTGGCTTTTGCAGAGATGAATGGAAACCCACTCATTAATTAGAATGAAAGGTGTGTTGGCTCTAAAACATGACACAACACAGCTAACTACCACAACATGTTTTCCATGCAGAAATACTGGTATGCTATTGGGTACATATCACTCCAATGTATACCACAAGCAAATGCAAATGTTACTGTGTTTGCAGATGTACAGATACAGAATGCATGGTGTGGTTTACCATGAGTTTGGAAAAAGGTTTTACAGGACGTCACACTACATGACAAGTGTGTGTCTCTATGCCTGTAGAGTATGTTGCACTTCTTTAGCTCAGTATTACCCCACATTGTAAACACTTTTCAGATAATGTTGCTTGCGCTAAACTTCCTCAGTTTAAATCACACCGCCACATTTAGTTAGGATCTCGCAATCACTGTTGATGGGTTACCAACACAATAATGCTGTTGTTTTTTTCCAGACGCGTATGCAGAGCCTCCAGCCAGATCCTGCAGCCCGCTACAGAAATGTGATGGACGCACTGCAGCGAATTGTAACAACCGAGGGAGTCTGGCGGCCAATGAGAGGGCTGAATATTACGGCTATAGGGGCGGGGCCCGCCCACGCGCTCTATTTTGCCTGCTACGAGAAACTCAAAAAGACTTTAAGTGATGTCATTCACCCAGGGGCTAACAGTCATTTGGCTAATGGTACCAGTTAACATGCATATATGTACACACACACAAACACCCAGTAGCAGGTCATGACTTTCAAGCCTAGACCTTTCATACTTTTCACGCCTATATTAACATATAGAGATAGGCACCCTGTCCACCTGAGCTCAATCCCCCTTTCTATTGTTTATCATCAGACTTTAAATTGAAAAAGACGTCTTATTTTGAATCTTCCAGCAAGGTAGCTTGTTGAATGTATTATAAAGTCAACTCGCACTTTTTCATTGACCGATTTATTTTTGAATCACATTGCCTCTTAAGAGGCTTCATAGCATTGTTAGTCAAGGCCAGTTTGCTTGTCTGTAGGTCATGACACTTGCTCCAACTGGTTAGCTTTGTTTGGTCAGTTAAACACACAAGGATCTTTACATTTAACAGCAACCCAGAATTTGTTGAATGTTAAAACGTTGCACGTCAGTTCAGAATCAGAATGAGTTGGAAATATTATCGGGGAAGAATCTCTAGCGCACCCATTGGCAGGTTTTGACCTGCCCTCGTATCACACGGTATAAAGCACGCACCATAAAATAGACAGTCCAGCAACTGGCTGGCTATTGGAGCCAGGATACTTTTACCACGGCCTGCTGGAGGGCAGGTTTTACCCATCATTGCATCACCCTGTACATCTTACTATGATTCCGAAGGCGCTGCTGACTCATGGCACATCCATTTATAGACTACACAATGGATTGACACATTGGGTTGGATTGTTTGCAAGGCTTTGAGGCAGGGCCAGTAAGGGAGGGCCGTCTTTAGGGAATGTACACTGCTGCGTATCTTTAGCTGTTATGTGATGTTGGGTTTTACACTATGGTAATGCCAGAAGTTCTACTTGGTTGGAAAACCTGATTGTCAACCTGTACCTCATGCAATGTTGTTTATACTCTCTCTTCCCTCTTTTCCAGTTTAGTGGAAGACTGGGTAAGTTATCTGACCTCTCTGCCATCCTGTTAATGTTTCTCCCGCTCAGTGGAATTTTAAGATCTTTTCAGGTGCAGTGAAATGCAACGACCACTAGGTGGCTCACTCTACTCATGATTAGCACCATGTACAGTTTTTTTTTTTTTTACTTGCATACTTTCTAAATAACTGAGGGCATTATAGTATTGTTATTGTTGGTGTTCTCACCTCTCAGGGGCAAGGCCGTAAAGGAGAATCACCTAGAAGCTTTACAAAATATGTCCATGCCTTTCCACTCTCGAGTCTTTGCGCCGCTGTAGTCATTCTTATGTTTAGCTTATTCCTCATTAATGTGTGTGTGTGTTTCCCATTCTCAGGTACAGCTGGGTGTGTGGCCACGCTGCTTCATGATGCCGCTATGAACCCAGCTGAAGGTAAGGATAGTACTGTACTCGAAATAGAGCCAGACTGGCCACTGGAACAGATGCTCTAGATCATGTGTCAGATTCAAGGCCAACTCAAATGTGTTATCTTTGTTATTTTAAAAGCCTTATTTTGAAAGCAAACATTTTTTTATTTACTAAATATCCCCTCGTATTTCGCCATCTTTCCATTCTCTATGCTCGCTGAAAGAAATAACCGGGCGGCACTTCTACTCAGCCCTGGCTCCGTAATTAGTGGCGAACACCTTTTGACAAATATGCCACTTGGCTTCGCAAAGCGTTCCAATGTGCGGGGGCGGAGCCGCCCAGGGAGTTTGATGTTGCTCCCGAAGTCGGCAGGCGTCCGGGAAAGGACAACCCCTTTTTTTTTTTTTTCTAGGCGGCCACTCTCACAGCTGTCCATGCATGTCTACAGAAGGCCGCCCGTCACATCCGCGGTGTGCAGCTGCTGCGTGGCGCTACCCAGCTCCGTCCAGTCGTCTCTCCGCGTGTTTACTAGTAGCAAGGACTTTACTTGGCCGCTCACTAATTCCACCTACCCTCTCTCTCTCTCTCTCTCTCTCTCTCGCCCTGTCGCCATGGCTCGCCCCCCTCCCCCCACAGTGGTGAAGCAGCGAGTGCAGATGTTCAACTCCCCGTACCGCGGCGCGCTGGACTGCATGCGCGGCGTGTGGCAGAAGGAGGGCGCGGCCGCCTTCTACCGCAGCTACACCACGCAGCTGACTATGAACGTGCCCTTCCAGGCTCTGCACTTCATGACCTACGAGTACCTGCAGGAGCTGCTCAACCCGCACAGACAGTACAAGCCCTCGTCCCACGTGGTGTCCGGTGCGCTGGCCGGGGCCCTGGCTGCCGCCGTCACCACGCCCCTGGACGTGTGCAAGACCCTGCTCAACACCCAGGAGTCGCTGGCCCTCGGCTCGCTGGGCGGCGGCGGGCGGGCGGGCGGCCACAGACACATCTCGGGCCTGGCCCACGCCTTCCGGACAGTGTACAGGCTGGGCGGCCTGTGGGGCTTCTTCAAGGGGGTCCAGCCCAGGGTCATCTACCAGATGCCCTCCACGGCCATCAGCTGGTCGGTCTACGAGTTCTTCAAGTACGGCATCACGGAGCACCAGCACAAGAGGAGGATGCAGCTGCACCGGGAGGCCTAGAAGGCCCCCGGTCCGATCTGCGTGCCAGTAGACGGGCTCAGGAACCCGCGCCACTTCAACCCCGTTAGCGCCTCACTTGGCCTGCTGCCATCAGACACATGTCAATAGGAAAAAGAGCTTCAGAGTGCAGTTAATGCCCGTTATGCTCCTGTTCTCAGTTTAGGATGCTAGGAGTGCTTTGAGCTGGAATAATGTTGTCTTTTTGTTTTTATGCTTTTGCCTTCAATGAGATGCTTTATATTTTATTTGTACTTTTTTTTATATTTTTTTCCCCTCTTCGTATTATAGCAGTGGTCTTTTGGGGGATTTTGTGGTAATTCAATTTCCTGTAATCCTTCTCAAAAACTGCACAAGCTGTGAATTTGACACGTAGTCAGCAGGGGGCAGTAGCTTTTTGTCTACTGTTTACTCTGCACTCTGTTTGAAATGTATGGCTGTTCTAACATCAGTTTTACATGCCAGAAATGATATCTGGTCTTAATGAAGATGTAAACCAGAGTATAAATTCAGACCCAAATATGTCATGACATGACAGCCTTTTATAGAAGATGTCAACGATATATCTTCCCATATTTGATGGACATGCTTTTCCAATGTTTAGATTAGTCGACTCATGTTGAGACGCAAGAACAAGTTTTCTTCTAAGTGTATTGTGTTACTGAATTTAGGATAAAGCTTTGTTTAATTACATTTGGTGAATCAGTTTTTCTAAATATTTGGAGGCTTTCAGGTTTCAAGCAAACTCTTTTCATATAGAACATGCTGAATATATGAAGTGTAGTGCAGCAATTCAGAAGTTCTCTAATAATACAGACGTGTTTTGGTTGCAATTAAATTTTACCCCCTTTCATTTGCTTTCTAATATAAAGAAAAACAATTATACAGTACAAAGCAAATGCACCCATCACAGAAAATTTTTCAGATTTAGGTTAATCTTTACCTAAAATTTGAAAATCTAGCCAAAGGTATTTATTGTTTTGTTTTCAAATATTTATTTCTGATATTCAGTTATAAGCTGATGTACATGTCAGTTCAAACCATTTAAATTAAGCCTACCAAGCAATGTATAAGATGCAATTCTGGTGCCCCAATATGATTATCCTGCTTACATTGTATACTGCAAATGAGCATATCTCACTGAAGTACATTTTATGTCACTAAAGTAACTGGAAACTGTCATCTCTATTGCTTGATGTCTGTCCATAACCATGCACTGCCCTCTATTTAATAAAGTCTGAGCAGTAGTCATAAACTGACGCTCACAAAGGAAATACATTAAGACATGATTGTTGGTTTGATTGATTCTGCTTTGGGGACAGAAATTCTGCTTTCAGGTAACTATTTCGTTTTTAGCTGAAGGCAGGTACAGTTGTTTGGGCTAAGACACAGGTGCAGATTCCAACTTTGACCCTTGCAACTAAAAACTCCTTACTCATGTAGTAGGCTTACCGAGCTACAGATGTTTCAGAAGAGAACATCAAATGATTGTGATTGATTTATTTTACATTTAGTTCATGTTTACTTGTATACATTGTATGCATAGGCATAACAGAAATAAGAAAAAGTGGAATAGTAAAATATTTTTCCCCAGTTGTGATCATGGTCACACCACAACAGCAAACTTATTGCATGTGCATTGAATTGGTCACAACTGCAATCTCTTTAATAATCTTGATATGCCACACCTTTAACAAACACGGAGGAATAGCCTACATTTATGAGCAAATCTGAGAAATTAAACCTTTATTGTGCATAGAAATATCTATTTTACTACAAATGTGATGCTTTTATAAGCAAAACACGTGTAACAAATGTAAGGACATTTGTGGTTGATGTTGTTTCTTAGTTGTAACAATGCTTCTTGGCAATAAGTCCTACACCATTGGAAAGCATGATTATTTCTCTTAAATAATACCACATTTGTACGGAAGATTAATTTGTGGAATAAGCAGCAGAGCTGAGTATGTGGGCTGCAGCCATGAAAAAATGGTTGGCTTTTCTTTACAGTTGACTCTTATTTGGTGTTGTTTGGTGGATTTGGTGATTGAAATCCATAGAAATAAGACATATGGTCAATTTGACCATTTTTTAAATTTAAAAAACAGAAGCATAGTGTAGAATAGAACCGTACACAGCCACAACAGCCTGCCACCTTCTCCTTATGCTGGTCACCAGCCTGGTTACACATTGCTGGGGGATGGCATCCCATTTTTCAACCAGCATTTGTTGCAAGTTGCAAGTTTGTGTTGGTCACTCTGGTACAAACAGCATTCCCAAACTGATGCCGCAAGTGTTTATATAATCAGTAATATTTCTTGCAATCTTCAATAACGTGTTTAATTGAGACCCACATTCATCCATTTCCCAACACAGGAAAATATTACTCCGTAGTAGTTCATTGGTAATGAGTTGGTTCATACTGTATTACACCTGCATCAGGAAAAACAGTGCTGGGCAGCAAGCATCATACATGGAGAACTACTGTGTGAGCTGCCTTCAACAAATGTAATGTTTTTAAACATTACAAATGCTATCATTGCTGCTCATTGTCAAGGAAACAATGTATAACTAGGTTGTAGTTGGAGTGTGCTTGTGCGCACAATTGCAGCGTTGGAGAAGCAGATTTTACTAGGACTATCAGCTAATGCTCTCACACACAGACACAGTTGAACACATGTTTGCAGCCAGACACCTGTTCAAACACGCAGTGTTAATGAGCTGTACCTCTCTCTGCATGATGGTGTTTGCGAGTTACTGTAACTGAACACTAAATGCATGTGCATCTGCCCTATACCTCTGCTATTCTCTCTTGTTCGACCTCATAGTGCTTCCCCACTGTGTCTCTAGCAATGCTACTGCATTAGAGACTATGTTTACAGTTGACTGTGAGTGAGCTTAGCTCGCTACAAATCAACGCAGCCTCTACAGTGTAAACAATTTAGTCTGGCCCTCAGCTCGTTTGCCCTTACGCTCTCTTTCCCTCTCTCCATCTTTCTCCTTCCCGCTCTCCCCCACACTCTTTCGCTTTTCTCTTCACTTTCCCTCCTTCTCGCTTTCTCTTTCATTCCCATCCTTCGCTCTCTAGGGCTATGGCCGCACCAGCATGTTTCCACAATATTTTCAAAAGGATCTGTGTCTACACAAAAGTGGCAAAACCAACATGAAGATGCGTACATCTCTGAACAGCAAGTGTCCAGATCTGGCATGTGATTCAGTGTTCCTGAATGATGTTTCCAGACTCTTCCACATGTTTTCAGTGGTGGAAAATAATGTGGATGGAGGGCTTACCCTGTAAGAGAACACATTTTCCTTAACCCCAGTTGGTTTAATTGCTATATGGGTAAACACTGAAGGACGAGGGTGCACGTCAATTGGGAAATGTCTCTTTCTTTCACTTCTCAGTTCTTTAAGGTTAAGGAGATAATCACTGGGTAGTGAGTGATGAGAAGCACTGCCTGTTTTGGGTGCAGATCCAGCAGTGTTTTGGACCCATTTAAATATTAAACATTAAGCACTTAATCTTTCAACAGTCATGTTATCTGATGGCTTGTACCAATGGCTGTGTAGCATTTCAACGCAAGATTACAGTGGCAGGAAATGTACAGTAACATGCCAGCTCTGAAGGGATTCTGAATGAGATACATACCTTTGTCATCCTTAGAGTATTAGTCAATTGTTTCATATTTGTCCTTAAAGGATTTTACCCTGCAGGTGTGTCTGTGCCCGTGTGTGTGTGGGCGTGCACGAGGGCACATTAGATTGGTGCACAGTAGAACGCCTGTTTTTGGGTGTGTGCATACGGTAAGACATTTGATATCTGTCATTGGGGTGGAACCTCTTTGGAAGTGTATCTTTTTCAGAATCACTCTTTCTCTTAATGTGGTGGATTTGTGTGGTAGCATTTCAAGGGCATTGTGTCTTAAGTTATTTGGATATCAAAAACACACACGCACACACACACACACACACACAGATGTATCCCTCTGTGTACAGGCCTAAGCTTGTGTTGGAAACTGCAGCCTTGGGCCAGGACCGCCCTCAGCAAGCACCTGCAGAAAGGGTCCCTTACAACCGCACATGGAAGTGAGACGGGCTCAAACACACTTCCACTCCAAAGGGTACTTAGGAATGTGGATTCAAGACACGCTCTCCCCCTCATATCGCTCGTATTTATGGCTCCTTCTCGCCACTCGTCAGGTCTCGCTCAATATTTTAGCCCAGATTGCGACAAGGCCACTCAGTGTGAATTAGAGAGTGATGCCGGATTACCGCAGCAAGCCCTTTCTGCCGCAGCTCGGCCAGCAGCTAATGGATGAGGTGTGGTTCTCTCCCAGGCAGCGTGATACACATAGACCCGTACAGGTTGTGATCTCATGCTCCTCAGGGGGGGAGTGCCGCTGGATGAAATAGCTGTTTTAATCCCCTTTGGCTGGTCACACTGGGGAGCTGGAATAGGCGGTGGGAAGAAGGTTTATAGGACAAGAGAGGAGGTGAATGAAAGGGGCTGAGATGTGGAAAATGTACTTACATATTTATTTCAAAAATATATTGTGGCTGATATTATTTCTCTAAATAAACACAGTACGATGTATAATACACATTTCTGTGTAGTATTTACTTGTCTTCATGGAAGTGAATCCTGAGCTGCCTAAGGGTTTAAGGTCTTGTTTCATTCCCGATATTGACACAGACAAGAAGGGGAAAATGTGAATAAATCCATGCTTATACATCATGTTTCTCATAAACATGAGTGTTTCCCGTTAAATGGCCTGACACCATACCCACTCAAGTACATGTGTTAAAAATACAACCCCTGTCCATAAACCTGTGAAGTGTCAGTGCAGTGTAACAGTACATTAGAAGAACCTCACATTTCTGCTACAGCTCACTGTTTATGTTTGAAACCTATGCCAAATAGAGAGCTGTTGAGAGGAGTTCCAGCCACTTTGCATCAAGGTCTTGGGCTCTGAGTTTCACTCTAAAAACAATTGACAACAACAACAAGCAATTAGTTGAAGCTTGAATGATCTAATCTATTCCGTTATCTTTGTCTGATGTGACATCGTTTCAAAATGAATAACGAAGCGTAGCGTAACGTAGGCTGAGCGCGGGTAACCCAAACACAGGAGGGTTAACAGAGTGATATTCACGTTATCTTGCCAGTTGTGGCTTGAATGTCCTCCATTGTGCTGTACGTGGAGAGCTACGATGTGGGGGAGATAACGCTCCTGTCATCACTTTAGAGAACAAGTTGAGGAGGACAACATTCCTCCTTCTTCACTCAAGGATACAAAATGATCATTAGTGCACAGAGCACACAGAGACAACAGCTCATAAGCACACACACAAACGCACACAGAAATATCTGAGATCAGACAGAACACAGCTGCCTTAAATATGAATATTTGGCTGAAGCCTGCAGAAGATGTCGGACAGCTCAGCGAGTATGTGTGTGTGTGTGTGTGTGTTTATGTAAGTGTGTGTGTGTGTGTGAGAGAGTTTGAAACAAGATACATCTCACTTCTCAGACAATAGAAGTATGTCACAGAGGATTTGCTGTGAAAATAGGCCGGCCCTTCCTTATAAAACTATAGTGTTTATAGTATATGCCCATAAATAAGAGCCCTGTACCTGTGACAATAGGGCTAGGAACAGTGATATCTTACCATATTCAGCCATGCAGGTATAATGCTAAAATAAAATACCACATGCAATAACGTCCTAGACCCTATATGAGGTGTGGTATACACCTACAATAGTTAACAGGGCATCCTCGATTTTGATCTCAATATTTGCTAATGTTACATTTAACCTCTGAATTTTGTTGGACACATTATGGTGAACAAGCAGTATACTGAACACAATAATCACATTGTTTTTTGCAAGTAGTTTATAATATAACTAGTAACCTAAATAACTAAAATAACCTACAGTACAGTACAATGAGATAACAAACTAAAAGGGTATTTGGTCGGCCCCCAGGCAGTTGCCTGCATTGCCTGTTGGCAAAATACACACATATGATTGGAAGATAATAGATTCAATAGGAGGTGGGGAAGGCAATTCAGTGTGTGGGTGGGTGTCACTTACATTTTGCCAACGGGGGAATCCCCACACTAAACAGATACTTACTTCACTGTAGTGCGGTGCTTGATCAAAGCCACACACACGCACACATGTGCACTCATTCAGGCTTGCAGGAGTTAAGTCTTGGCAGGGTCTGAAGTTGCAGGTGTCCGGGGCACTTTCTCTCCTAGGCCCCTTCCCTTCTGCTTCGGATGTTGTGACAAATTCCTTCAGAAGGTAAACAAGGTCAGAGATCTCCTGACAGGCCCTTCAGAGACAGCAACTGCAGCGCAACCCACGCCCATAGGCACACACACACACGCAGTATTGCTCGTGCTATTGAGAAAACGTTGGTTATTGTGTGTGTGTGCGTGTGTGCGTGTGTGCGTGAGCAGCACAGGTGCAGTCAGGGACACAGCAGAAGGAACAGGCCTCCTGGCCTTTGAACTTGATCTTGAAAAGAAAGCTGTCTCTTCTTTCCTGTCAAATAAGCTCTGCTGCCATGCCTTCCAGCCCCAATCGACATAAACTAGTCTTGAGCTATTTCATTATTCTTCTATTCAGACTGATTGAGAATATCTCTTCACATTCCAACCTGTAATAACTGCAATCATGGCTATTGTGAACAGGGTTTTGTTTTGAAGGCAATTCATACTCTAGTGATTGTTTGCAGGTTTGTCCTCCGGTTAAAAGGATTGGACAGGACAGGACTGACAGGTTTAGTTCAGCGTGAGAATGACACTATATGCATAATTAAATGATCCTATACGTATATACTATATACTGTGCCTTTCTGCTCTGTATTCATTTAAATGACTTAACATCCACGTTTGTAATCTAAATGCATGCGTGTGTGCACACACAAAAACAGCAAGACCACTCCATGACGACATACGTACGGACACGGTGAAGCGGTTCAAGGCTAGACTTGTATTATTATACTGTGGGAGCTTCTGTCCCGCTCGTGTGGCCTTGTGGAGTTAACAAGCTCTGGAGAGCAGGACAGCAGACATCACGAGGGAGGGAACACCAGAAAAGGCCTGGGAACAAGGCGGATGTAAACACTTCCGCAATGAGAGAGAGAGGGGGATAAAGGGGGAGAGAGCGAGGGTAGGAGAGAAATGAGGAGAGAGCTGATGAGAGAAAGGGGAGGGATACAAACTAATGCACTAACCATATACAGAACACTGCTGTATATACCCATACAGAACACTGCTGTATA
>JAODVN010178496.1:0-13269 GCA_025434125.1 Chologaster cornuta
GTCGCAGTTGGTTTGTCCTGACTTTGCACCGTTCTTATAATACATCCATTGTACAGTGGCTGTGCAGAATAGTTAACCGGCATCACACAAAACGTATGTTGGGGCATGGGCATGAGAACGCAACCAGGAAGTAATCTGGTTTAAACGTTTACATGAAAGAATTATTCTTTCAATTTGGTCATTGAACAGGTTATACCACCTGTCTGCTTGGGAATGAAATGTCAATTGGGTTGGGCCTTCCGTCCATGTAGTTTATATGGAGTATTTTCTTTCGGTTGGGCTAAAAACACGATTCCAATCGAAATAATGTGATCCTATTACAACGACTAATGCCTTGGTGAGTTTAGATTTAAAGAGAGTTGGAAACACAATGACTAGGACAGTGTCGTGCGGTCTGCACCACTTTGTTTGTGTTCCTCTTCACAGAGCCTGGGCTGTAGAAAATGACAGGATTATTCCTAGGAGATGTTGCCTGAGTGTGCCCAAAAAAAGCATTCGCTTCAGATTGCCCATTCCGCCTTCAACAGGCCAGTAGACAGGAGCGATGCGCCTTGCCCCCTCCTCACCTGTAACTGCAGAGTGACCTTGCCTGCCTCGCTGTTGCCGTGGCTGTGAAGGGGAAGTCCGTTGTGGTCCAGTTGCTGCCCTGCCTTCTGGAGCAGGTCCTTCACCACCTTCACCTTCAGACGGCTACGCAACGTGATGGCTGCGTTGCCTGGAACCCCCCCCCCCCACACACACACAGTACATAAGATAGACACCTGTATTTGGCTGGTGTTACTCTGCACCTTCTTTCACAGACACCTGTGTGGATAGTGTATAACGCAGTATATGCTTAGGAACAGTGCGCTGGGGCTACTCGTGTATAGCGGTGTATAGATATACACACACACACACACACACATGTATATATACCCTCAAACACTTTGGCCACTTCAGTCTTGTACGACTCAAACTTGAAGGGCGTCAAGAAGCCCAGAGAGCCCAGGTGGAAGGCCATGACAGGCGGGACGCTGCCCTGGCAGGAGAGAAGGACCCATGAGTAAAAGCTCCTGTTCTGGCCAGGGGATTTAATCACCGGGACTTCACAGACGTATTCGTTACGTTCCCAGCATTAGGGTCTCCAATGTCAGTCGAAGCATTAGGAGTCAGCTCAACTGCGCTTACCTGAAAAAGAGAGGACGCGTAGAGCAGAGTTCCATCTCCTCCCAGGCAGATGATTAGGTCAATACAGTCGGAGATGTCGTCGTAACCTGGGACCAGAGAATGGATGATCGTCAGCGCACACAGCCGGTTCACTTACAAGGCCGACTGTGGAACTAACCCAGAGTCGAGTCACGGACACTCACCCTCTCTGAAGGTGCACAGCTGATTGCGAACCGAGCCAAACGCCTCGTCCGTTGAGAGAGTGGCATCCTCCACTACCCTGCGCTCCACATACACCATCATTTGCTTCTCCTGGTGCACACACAGGCCTCATTAAAGCTACAGTATGCACACACACACACACACACATGCAGCCTTCATAAGGTGCCTATTACTTTATATTCAGATCATTTCCCAATCACACACTACAACATCAACATTGAACATATACTAACACCATGATCAGTTGTAGGATTACATCTAGAACAAACATAATGTGGCTGCTGCTAACAGAGCATCCATTGGTGAGCTGTACCTCCACTAGAAACCTGCAGAGTTCTTTGAAGGGCTCCACCAGGCTCTCATCACGGACCTTCCTGATAATGAGCACATTGGATGGAGGCTTGTTCCACGTGAGACGCTGGCTGGCCGGGTCTTGAATGTGCCTAAAGCAAGCCCACGGAAAACACACACACACACACACTTCACTAACATGTCAAACTAAATATAAATAAACCTAGAGTAAAAGAGGTAAATCAAATAGACCAACAGGTTAATATATGAATGTTGAGTGTTCACATCATTTTTTATTATTTTAATATTTAGTTGTTTTGAATCCTTAGTTTAGTTTGCTAATCTAATGTTACTTAGCTTGACATGACAATATTACCAGATCCAACCAATAAAACCAGCTTTCCCTTAAAGGCTATTACACAGGTAGTAGAAGTTTGAATGAGGTCCAAACTCCAAACACAGTTGAATCAGCCAACTTCTCTTCCCCATATTTTTACCGTTTGGCTCTCTCTCCTAGTAAATGGACGGGCATTTTGCAGGTTTCAGTTGTGTGAAGCTTCTACGGCTACTTTGACACACTTTGACAGACGCAATCCGATATCAGAATGAAACCGATTGTGAGGTTTTTTGGGACCGTCCCATTTCACTTAGTACCCAATCACAGCTTTGTAATACAACTCATATGATCTTATCTTATCTTACAAGGTCAAGTTATGTAAGCGTCTGTGTTAATGTCCCAACTGAACGGGCAAACAGCACTCCTGTCAGATGTCTCACTCAGTCTGGGATTTCGACTTAAAGGTACATTTTCTTTCATTTCACAACCATATGCTTACATGACTGAAGTAGGATTGGGAAGAATACAGGCTTTGGGTCCGAAGTGGGTTGCTGGATATGGTCCATGTAAAAAGTGGGCTCTCCTGTGAGGGAAGAAGTTGCAAACTAAATCATCACCACCTCAGAGGCTGTTAAGGTGCAACACAGACCAGCTGGCCACCTGCAGCTACACTCAACAGACCTCTTAGGGGAGCTTTCTGCTGCCACGGCCACTGTGCCTGACGGTTCAGAGTGCTCCTGTTGGCCCGGCAACCTGCCGCTCTCCACCCTCGCCAGCAGCTGTTCCTGATCTTCCCCCTGCCGATTTGACCTCTTCCCGTCCCGCCGTCTCCGTGGTGACTTGGACGGATGCTCCCGGTGTTTGGAGGACCTCTGAGATGCTGACCTCTGTCCCATGTTACCAGGAGGCGCTGTCATGGCCATCTCAGGTGTCTGGGGCTCCATTCTGCACGAAGACACCTGTAAGGACAGTCTTCAGCTCTTTATTATGTGTTGACTGCAACAACATCATACCAGAGGGGAAACGTTTGCGTTAATGTAAACATTGGCATGTGACGCAAGAACATTCGCATAGCTGTGTGAAAGTGATACTGCCTGAGAGGGGATGGGTGGAGAATATAACTTGGGCTGCCACATGAATAACACAGCCCAATGACTCGAAGCATACACGTATCAAACCGACTAGCTCGCCTTTTTTCAGCTAGGGGAGCATGTCTCGATCGAACTGTACTGTACTGTACTGTATTGTGTGTGTGTCCTTGGAATGGATGTCATATATTGCCTATGATATGAATAAAAACACGTACCAACACTATGTGAAGTACGGTAGTCCTACTGCAATTCATAGATATATTATTATTATTATTATTAGCATATTGCATATGTATATGCATTAGCATAGCATATTGCACACAATACTATTAGTACGGTACTATAAGTACGGTACTATTACACTTAAAGGACACTAGGCTAGTTTGCTGTTGGCTAGCTAGCTTTAGCTATACGGTAACCGTCCTAAACACCGTAAAACTGGAAGACAGAAGCCGTACACACAATGGAAGTTCGTCGAGGTTAAATCAAGCATGTAACATTACCAAAAAGCGACTGTAACGAGTACCGGTGACAGTTATACTGTAGAAAACGACTAGATACGGCCCATCCAATCAGAAATAGTGTCATCAAGGACATCAAGGCGGCACCCCTTTACGCAGGATTGCGTTGACGTTTTGATTTTGCCTGCCCTACACGGTTACTGATTTATGTTAGTTTTTTGAAAATGTATTATAAATATTCTCAGGGACATTAGAAAATGTATTAAAATGCTTCATGTACATGTCTATATCTCTGTCAGCATTACTGTTGTTACCGTAATATAGTCTATAAGGTTAACCTTTTTATTACCATTTGAATAATAGGCTACATCTGATAAAAACCTTGCTAGATCCATTCAAAAATGTGTGAGGATCATGTGCTTCAAAAGCTGCTGCACTCTAGTATTTGCTCAGTGAAGCCTCCCTATTTGACCTAATTATGTAGGGGATATTGAAGGCTATTTTTAAAATCTGATATTTTATTCAAACCCATTGAGTAATTTACAAACAGCATTATCTTGAAAAACAATACTGTATAACCCACCTATTAATAGACTTTGCAGTAGTAGTAGACCACAATTGGGTGCAATCTAGTGTACAGTAGGAGGATGGTGGGATGAATATTCCCCACCACTATTATGCAGCACTGCTGGGTATTCCCCACCTAAGATTCTACACTACAGCTTATATGCAGTAGCCTACTCCACCTGAGTGTGGGCTGCTGTGTAAAGTTGCATTTGCATTTGCATGTAGACTACATTCTTCAACATCTATTTGTCATGGTCATGGCTAATACAGCACAGAGGATATGGCTTACAAGCCTCGTGTATTTGTCAAATGTGGGCTTCCATTCTGTTATTTCTGCCTATGTTGCTTCTATTGCCTAGACATACCAGCACCTGGGTTTGAAGGTGTCATGGCTTCCATTAAAACCTATTTGTTTTCCCTGCCCCACATCTAGACTTGGCAATGCTGTCCTCATCTTATGTGACTGAAAATGTCCCATTACCAAGCAAGAGACAATGCCATTTATGAATGTGTACACTATTTCAGATACTTAGCTGAACAGAAAGACAACAGACCACACCAATTTGACACTACAGAACTTTACTTGAATTTGATCCAAGTTCATTGTCTATACAGGATATATTTACAAGATAGGAAATTGGGGGAATAAAGGGAAAAAACTAAACAAAGAAAACACTAGATACAACTGAGGTATTAGCTAAAAGCATTTACAGGTATGTAATTTATAGTAAATATCAATTGTGATAAACAGTTAGAGATGCAGTGTCCTCTGGTTTAAAAAAACATCTTTATATCACAACATGAGGTAGGAGAACAGTGTCTCAAGTCATGCAAGAAGAAACGCCTCATCACACTGTCCAAATGGCAACATAGTATGCAATGGGCATCACAGACATTGCGTTTTATTTTTTTAGAATAGCATAGAGGGGAAGAAAATATTTTGTTTAAGAAAGCCATAAGTAGGTTTATATATATATATATATATATATATAAATAATTTTTGTTACTCCAGTAGCAGGTGTGAGGCATATAAAAAGAATACATGGTGTGTCTATGCTTAGTACCCAGTCTATCCATGTGATTGTTTGAGGTGCAGACTGCCTCCTTCACTCTGCCATAGTGGCATTGAGGCTGGCTAATCATCATAAACATAAACACACCATCTGTCAGCGGTTCAAAGTCACCGACGTGCATTTGTTTACAGAGCTGGAGCTAGCAATAGTCCTGTAATGCCAGCTACTGTTCCACAGATATGCAAATCCCAAAGCAGTGCTCCTTCCAGTGACCCTGGGCGAATCCTTGGTGCAGCGAGGCAAACGTCCCACTTACAGACGTTCTGCACAAAGCATATCTGTTCTCATAACACTGCAATTGCAAGAGCACCGGAGCACACAGCCAAAATGAACTGTTCTTCCCATCCTTTTAGTACATTTTCAATATGGCATACAGCATAGCTAGTTTATATAGAGCGCCCCCATGTGTATAACATGTCATTCACATCAAATTAAAGTACAGCTATACAAGACAACCCTTCTACTTCTGCTCCCTAGAGGTAACTATGGCAACAACAAACCCTAATACTGATCAGGTGATGGATATCAAATCCAAATAGCGCGTTCCGTGTCTCAAACGAAGATGTTCTGTCAGTGTGAGGCAGATAATATGAGCACATATCACACCCAGAGCTCCTCCTAGCTGCTGTGCTCGAGTCAGGAGTGGGCCGGGGTCACGCAGTTTCACGTGGGTCTACATGTTCTTGGTGAAATAGATTTCACTTTACAGTACCCCAACTTTAACGAAAACATAGATTTCCTCTATATAACTCGCCCATTCAAAGTTCACCGTGCATATAATACACCTCATTAGCTTGTGCATTAGGTTGTACATTTTCTTTTTTTTACAATAAACACACTATTTCAGTGATCGGTGACAACATAACAAAAAAAAGTTTTTTGCATTATAGACAAATGTTTATGGGAGTGAGCATATTACATTACACATAAACTGTGTATAGTGTATAAACATGAGATTTAATTAAACAAATTAATAAACCATTTCAAAAATCAAGGAAAAAATGCATTATTGTAAAAAGCCTTATTTCACATTTCCATGTGACTCGGTGTGTCGAAACACCACGCTTTGCACTCTACACAGTACACACATTCCAGCCACCCTTGCTGAAGGTCACCACTGACAAAAACCAATCTCTCATTTCTTCTAAAAGTACAAACAGAAATTACAGTGGTAGTGGTGGGGGACTGCTCTTTTCCTGTTCTGGTTTGATCCAGGTACCCTTCCTAAGATTATTTATACAAGGAGTAAATATATTAAAGACTACTGTATTTACAAAGTGAATATAAATCTTTAGTGAATACATTAAATATCTTTTTCTCTCATAATCTCTAGAGGTGTTTTCAGGTGTCTTGAAAACGTGTTCCGGCTACGCGCGCTCCATGCGGCCTGTTCGTGGACAGGGAGTTTCTGTACAAAACGTTGCATTGAAAGGGCCGGAGCACAGTGGAATGTCTATCAAATTGCATTCATAACATATGCATAAGAAAAAGCTCAGAGTTAAGCCAAAGCCAATCCCCATCTCTTTAAACAATTATTTACACACGCACAGCCTCTCACTTTGCAGGGATCTCCTTGGTTACAATAAAATAGTTTTTCTGCCTGGCAACTGACCCCAAAACTGTCCTCTTTTCCTCTGGCTGCATGCTTGCTTGTTGTAGGGCACTTCCCAAACGTTACACAGGGGCGGAAGGGAAAGGGGGGAATGAATGACAGCTGCTGTGTGAGAGCGGGGAGCTAGGGGTCTCCTATACGTTCCGCATACAGGAGAGCATATCCAGCCAACCACAGCTGGTCACGTTCTGACAGCCTGGACAAAAGGTGGTCCCTGTGTATCCTGTCCGGGCCACCCACCCAGCCTGCCTGGCCTGCCTGCCTGCTAGCCAGCCTGCCAGAGAAAGGGACGTCAGTCCCCCTCGCTCTATACCTCTCCTCTCTGTTCAGCTAAGCAAAATAACATGGGGGGAAAAGGGGTTGGACGCGAGGCCCAAAGCAGCCCAGAATAACCGGTTTTGCCTGTGACCCGCATTCCTAGACTGCAGTGACGTGCTGACAGTTCGCTGATAATCAAATGAGATGAACACGTTCCAGAAAACAAAGGCGGGGCCGGAGCTTTGATCATCTTCTGGGAATGCCTGAACCATTGTTTGGCCTGAAAGCTCGAGCTGCACTGAAAGAGTGCATGTGCGTGTGAGCGTCTACGTATGTAAGAGTATTGTGTGTTTCCTATGAGCAAAACAGCACTACCACCCCCTAGACTTGCTTACCTTGGCTGTAACACAAATTACCCCTCGGGGACGATAAAGATAACCTTAACCTTAACCATAACCTTAACCTTCCTAATTTTTTCATCTCACAACGTTTCATCCCAATCCTGTTAACTGAAACAAAAAAAAATAAAAAAAATAATCGGAAACATAAAGAAGCTGATGAAAAGGTTGCAAATTATCTTATGCATGTATGCATATGTGGAGGAGTCGACCCTCATGCCTTAACACGACACAGTGATTTGTGTATGAGTGGTTAAAAACCACAGTGTAAAGCTTTCCCAGTAGACAGCATTGGTGTTCGCCTGTAGAAATGAAAGGTGTGAGGAGAAGACACCCCCCCCACAGCCTGTTGGGTCTCCAGGAGGAGAATCCACCCTTTTCACTAACCACAGGAACAGCGGTTCTCATATATCCTGTTTATGTATGCGTGTTCTCTCGGCCAGTGCTCATCACATTTACGCAGCAAAAGGCGTGCGGCTCGCAAGCAGCAAGTCATAAACAACGTTCATAACTTAGAAAATGTTTTTCAATTAAATTCACAGGCACAGAACAACACAAGGAAAAAGGGAGAAAGCTATCTTAAACTAGCCATTGACTGGCTTCCAGGACAGATGACCAACTAGTTACTACCTAGGGCCCTGGCAGTCACATACTCATTCCAAGTTCTACATCAACATTGGCATACTGAGGTTTTACCATGTCAGCTAATATCCTTTTTGTAATGTGTGATGTTTTTCTCCATATACTAATGTTTTTTTTTCCTTCTTCTTCTTTAACATGTTTACACATTTTGAAAAAACTTTTCTTCTTTGCATGTGTTAAAGGAAAATCAAAGGAGGACATGTAATGAAATGTCTATGCATGTACCTGCATACGCTGGTACTTGGTGCTACTGAGTGTTTTTGTCTTAACATACAGAAATAGAAGGGGCACCAGAACGGGCGCCATTTTGTGTCCAAGGACTGCCCAGAGTAATGCCAGGTAGTAATATGAAATGAGGTCCAGGATAAAATGAGACAGAAGTCTATGCTTCTGAGCCAAATCCTTAAATCTTTGTAGATTACAACTAAACTCCAGAATCCACAAAATGGGGTTCAAGGATCCTTTTTTTGGGGGGAAAGTGGGGGTTCTTAAGATAAAAAAGACAGATTGTTTTTCACATGGTCTCAAAGACCAAACTATTCTGTCTGTGAAGCAGCAGTTTTTTGTTCAGGAAAAACTATAAATTAATTAAAAAAAAAAGTTAAAATACTGTTTCAGGGAGCGGAGAGGCAGAACCCAAAAGAGAACAATAATAACAATAATATTATATAAAAAAAGAAAAAACATTTCAATTGGCGTTATATTCATAATAAAACAAGACAGTCCAACATGGCAAAAAAAGAAATAAGAGAATAAGCTAAATAAATGTTTTTTTTTGGGAAAGGGGAAGGTGGTGTTGGAACAACACGATGCAAAGCACTCCTCTTATTTCTGGTTCAGGTTCAAATGTTGGGATGGAAGGAGGGCGAGTGAAGGACTGGTGGTGGGGGGGTGACAGCTATTTCTGGCTGGCCTCTGGCCCTTCTGAGGAGGAGGAGGAGGTGGAGGAGGAGGAGGAGGAGGAGGACGCGGGCTGAGGCGAGGGGCTCCCGCACCCTGCCACGCTGGACCGGCTCGTCTGCTGTCTGAGCTGTGCGATGGTGCGCTCCAGCTTCTCCCTCGCCTCCCGCTCACGACGAAGCTCCTCCTGCAGCTCCTGCCTGTCAGCCTCGGCCTGCTGTAGCCGCTGACGCAGCTCCGACAGCTGGGAGGGGAGGGGTAGAGGGAGAGAGGGAGAGACGAGACATGAGGTCAGGGTAAATTGGAACAGAACACAGGACACGTGTCCATGCGCACGCACACACACACCCTTGTGCCAGTGCCAGACTTTGTTCGTGGCCTGAGGACAGGAGGGATGTGGGCGGGCTCTCAGGCAGGGGGGGAACATTCCAGTCTGAGAGCAGGCCCGAATAACAACCTCTATCTCAAGATAACTCTAGTGGAAACCCAAACAAAGGCCCAGTGTGTGGGCCTTTGACACACAAACTGACATTTCTACATTCAGTTCACTATTGGAATTAGTCCTCAGCATCAGTGAAATAAAACACAAGTGTGCTGGGATACTACAGGGACGGGAAATAATACACCGGCATATGGGAAATGATGTCATGTCTTACTACAGACCAGGTGCCACCAGTGTCATGGACCAAGCCCTTTGAAAGAGATGTCTACAACATCTATAACTATGCAACACATTAAAGATTACCTGAAAGTCTGGTCAATATGCAATAAAAGTGCAGTAGCGTTTCGCATACAGAGGTGGCGCCAAATTGCCCAAATTGCACGAGGCAGCTTGAACGTTATGTTAGGCTTTGTAAACCCTTGGTCTGCATTTAGAATGCAGTCGGTTGACTAGCACGAAGGATATCCCCTCGAAGAAAAGTGCCTGCGACTCTCCACGTCAGCAGAGCCGTGCCTGTGTTTGCTTTGCGTCCGTTTCACATGTGACGTTCAACGGGCTGAATGAGAGCTTTGTTACAAAGGAGCAGACGCTTTATTTACCGTCTCGTGTTTTTTATAGTCCAAATAAACTAGGCTTACTAATAGAATGTAGTTCTTAGTTTGTAGCGCCGCAGGCCCACCAGCGCATTCAATCAATCCTACAGTGTTGTCAAACGCTGTATAGGCTATACAGTATCCTATAGCGTAGCCTAAGCCACTCTATGTAACTTTGTTGCTCTCCTGAATGTGTTGTCATAGAGGTAAGCTATGATACAATATTTGTGACGTGACTCGTTGTCGTTGACACGATTCTGGCTGTGTTCATTTTGTTGACGAAAACTCTGACGAATATATCAACGTCAACGACGATGAAAACAAGACGTTAATGAGACGAAGATAGATCACTGATAAACAAAACGGACATTTAAGCGGTGTTGTCGTTGACAAGACCAAAACTTCAGCGGTACAACTGTAACTAAAACACTGCAGTTTCACACGTAGACCTCACTAGCATACCTGGGCTGCGTAGTGCGCCTCCTGTTGGTGCTGGGAGCCCGGCTCACAGGCGCAGGCCTGCTGCCGGAGCAGCTCCAGTCGGCTCTCCAGCTGCAGCTGCTCCTGGTGTGCCTGGCCCAGCCGCCGGCCGTGCTCGCTGTGGACTGCCTCCAGCTCGCTGTGGAGCTCACGCTGCTCCGCGCTCAGCTCCTGCAGCCTGGCCGCCTCGCACCCCCGCATCGCCTCCAGCTCCTGGAGCGCACACACACACACACATGCACGGGGTTAGGGGTCATTACAACACCTGCGTGGAGATAGAAGGGCATTCATTGTCCTGAACTAATAGACCGTCTACCTGATCCCTGGTCACTATGACAACCTACTGCTCAAAGACAGGCTTGTAGCATCAGAAAGATATTCATGAAAGGAAAAAGTCAATTTCCAAAACTAATCTAATCTAATGGATATAAAAGGTGTTTCAGTAAGTAGGGCCTACATTACAAACCACTTGGATGGATGGAAGTGATTGTAAGCTAACAATGACTTGCCAAATTCACCAACTATCTCCTTGCACTGTGCTATCGTACCATTCTGTGTTGTTCTGCGTGTTGAAAAGATGATCTGGCCCTTCTACACAGCACCTCAGCCTGTAAAACCAGAGTACTATCCAGCGGTGAACCACCCTTGTCAGCAACTCAGCTGCTAGCTGCTAGATCCGCCTGACAGCCAAGCGGCTACTGACCGTGAGTTTACGACCACCGGATGCGCTAACATGCCTCGCTAACGTGCGTAACGTGCGCATGGTGGTGGAAGGAGTGGGGAGGGGGTGAGCAGCCAGCCTGTGTGTGTGTAGCCTCACCATCTCCAGCTGCACCTGCCTGTGCAGGGTGGAGTGCAGCTTGTCCTGCTGCCTGCTGTACATCTGCATGATCTCCTCCACGATGCGGTCCTTGTCGTCCTCCGCCGGGACGCCCGCCCCCGCCGACGCCGGCGGGGGAGGAGGCGGGGGCGGCGGGGAAGGAGCGTGGGCAGGTCTCTTGCAGCCCGGGCTGTCGGTTTCCATGGAAACTGCTTGGGCTTGGCGCTGCTGCGGCTGAGACGTCGCCTCCTCGGCGTCGGTGCAGACGAGAGCAGACGAGTGGAGATCTGGGAGGGGGGGGGGGGGTGTAAGACAGGAAGTGTGAGCATGCTCTCTCTCATGCTCTCATTCTCTCATGCTCTCATTCTCTCTCTCTCGCTCTCTCTCTCTCTCATGCTCTCATTCTCTCTCTCTCGCTCTCTCTCTCATGCTCTCATTCTCTCATTCTCTCTCTCTTTCTCTCTCATTCTCTCTCTCTCTTTCTCTCGCTCTCTCTCTCATGCTCTCATTCTCTCTCTCTCTCTCTCTCTCTCTCTCTCTCTCTCATGCTCTCATTCTCTCTCTCTCTCTCTCGCTCTCTCTCATGCTCTCATTCTCTCTCTCTCTCTCTCTCTTTCTCATGCTCTCATTCTCTCATTCTCTCATGCTCTAATGCTCTCTCTCTCTCTCTCTCTTTCTCTCTCTCTCTCTCTCTCTCTCGCTCTCTGCCGCCCACGCCTAGTAACGCCCTGACACACACACACACTATCACTGTAGGCTTCTCTAACACACACACACACACACACACACACACACACACACACACACACACACACACTTTCACTGTAGGCTTCTCCAGCGCGCACACACACACACACTAGTGTGAGCCAATGAGGAAAAGCCTACAAAGTGCGTCTCACACACACGATGTAGAGGAGAACATTGGCCTTATGTGGGTGATTTGCATGCCTCTCAAGGTATGCGGCGCGTCACGGGAAACTACAGACAATCAAGCTCTCAGGACGCACGCACGCACACGAACATGATAACTGGGGAAGGCATGCTGCTCTCTGACGTGTACAACCCCACACCGGTAATGTCAGCCTGTGTGTGTGTGTGTGTGTGACGGGGGTGACAGTTAAGGTTCACAGCACACAGCAGCGCAGGCAGTTTGTTATACTACTACGGTGTTGTATGAGTGACACGCAAAGGTAGGGAGCCAGACAAATGTATTCATGCAAGTGTGACGGGAAACACGAGCCTCGGCGTTAGAGTAGAGGGTTATTTAAACAGGCACGCACACACACACACACACACACCCACGGAGGCTTTCGCTCAGTCTCCTGCAGCACGACAGTCGTACCACGCACGCACGCACGCAAAACACACACACACACACAGGGGTGACTCACTGACTGAGAAACAGAGGAAGGGAACAGTGAGACGAGGGGGTGAGAGAGATGCGTGGGGAGGGAGGAGGTAGTCAAGCGGAGGCTGCCAATAGATGCTGTTGCCAGGAACAACGGGAGGATGGAGAGAGGGAGGCAAAGAATGCTGCAGGAGAGTAGACGGACATGGTGCGATGTGGTTGTGGGCTAACGCAGAGCTACGGGGGAGCTTAGACAGAGGGAGTTTGAGAGCGACACCCTCAAGGTGGATGACATTGGGGTAATCGCATGGGCGGGCTTCGTGAGCCCTTACAAAACGTGTGCGTGCGCCAACACACACGCTCAGGAATCCCAGCACCATGGAGGTCACAACCAATCCCCTCCCCTTGTACATCAATAGCAATGTGCCCCTACAGCCTTTATGTGAAGGTCAGTGTATAATTATGTATGTTGTCTGTGTCCTGTGTGTGTGTGTGTGTGTGTCCTGTGTGTGTGTGCACAGGCAGGACTGTATGACGTTTCTACTAGTGTGTGTGTGAGGTTAAGATCTTAGTAGTATGTATGAGAGA
>JAODVN010178598.1:0-13269 GCA_025434125.1 Chologaster cornuta
AAGCACATGATAATTTTACCATTAGAAAAAAGTTGCAGACACTTTCATTTTGCGTTTAACACGTCCCATGAACAAGGGATTATTTCAAGCCAAACATCTATATGGATTTCAACTGAGGTGAAGTAGAGGGTTTAACAAGACATATTGGTTCAACATGGCCACAGCTCTCACTAGCGTGAATGGTCCAAGATAAATAATGTTCCATGCCAATACCAGGGAACTTTTTGACTTGACGCCCCATCACATTCTCGTCTCAAAGAACCACTTCTGGTGGGGGGAGTTGGAGCAAGGCTGAAGGGCGGGGACCGGTGATCCCTGGTCTGATTTGGCCATCGCCTGGACGCACTTCTGGCTGGTCACATGGTACAGGCTCCCGTCCTGAAAACAGATGCGTTTGATATGCGTGCCTTATATATATATATATATATACACGCCTCAGTGGAATTCACAGTAGAATGACAAGGTCAGCTCTTCCCAGTCCTTTACTACAGCATAGAAGAAGCACGAGAAAAGCCATTGTCACTATACTTGATAACCCATTGGTTATCTTAATGCATTGGTTGTCCTAATGCATGCGTGTGTTTATCAGATGGATAAACAAGCGACGAGTGCATTGAAGCAGCAGCAGCAGCAGCAGCCAGTGCATTGAGTCTGTAATGGAGGACAGAACGACGCCCAGTGTGACAAACCAGTAAGACAGCACATCCACACATCCATGCTGGGGAGGGGGAGGAGAGAGAGAGAGAGAGAGAAAGAGAGAGAGTGTATGTGTCACTCCTTTGTCTCCACCTGCCTCTCTTTAATTACCCCTCCACCTTTCTGTAAAGCCCAATCCCCTGGCTGTTTGTCCTCCATTTCCGTTTAATCCCTCCATCCTTGTTAGCTCCCTTTTCAGCCCCATTTACATTTAGATGGCGTGCATTAGCTAGCCACGCTTAGCGGTGGCGTGCCGAACACACGCTGCGAGTTTAAGGTTTTCCGGGAACCTGCGTACGTCGCAGGTATGCTCTATGAGACTTAACAGGCTCGAGGAGTTGTGTGTGTGTGTTTGCGTGGGTGAGCAAGAGCGATGAGCTTGGAAGGGTGAACAGTGGGGTTTGTTTGAAGAACAACCGGAGCTGCCGGGGAGAAGGGGGTGTGTGTTTGACAACGGTTCTGAGCAGGCCCTGGCGGCACTTCGTGGAGGAAGCTGGAAAACATGCAGCCCGTTATCCAAGAAGTCTGGAGGGGCATTCAAAAAGAAACTTCCGTTTGTGGCCTGAATCAGAGCCGATGGCCGCCGGGCCGGTTTGGCTTCTCCCTCTCGAAAAACCTCTCCACCCTCAACTCAGGGTGTGTTGACCTCACTGAAGAGTAAGGACAACCCACACAGGGCATTTCACACCAGCCACTGGTGTGTATTTGTTCACGCATGCACACTTTCCCGCCTTACCTCTCTGAAGACAAACTTTTGGTCGGCAGGGAGGGGTTGTCCTCTCTTTTTACACAGCTGGACAGTGAGGTATGTGGAGATGTTGTCACCCACAACGCAGCCTGCAGGCTCCCTGGTGTTATAACGGATTTCACCGTCCAAGGAGAACTCAAAGAACTGAAAACACAACACGTGCTGTTAGGGAACCTGAATGTGCATTTGTGTTTTGCGCGCATCTGCTAGTTACACAGCAGGCAAGAACCGGAAAAATGTGTCTTAACAACCGAACAGCATGTTTTCACCATGAACTGAAGACACGGAGAGCAACCAGACAGTATATTTCTTATCAAACAGACAAACTATTTTACAATTTTGTCCTCTAATTTGTACACATCACAATTACAGAATGCTATTTATTGTCTTAAAATCAGGGTGGGAAATTAGCGCCCACCAAAAGCCAAATGCGGGTACTTTTACACTGGTGGAAAATGTAGCCTTGAATATCAGCACAGTTGCTTGTAGGGCTGGACAATAATTCAATATATATCGAGATATACATTTTTCAATAACGATGATATGATTTTAAAACTAATTTCCGGTATTTCAAAGGTGTATTTGACACTGAATGACGGGGCCCTGTGCGACTATTAAATGTAGGCCCACTTTATGCGACTGACTTCTAGCCACTATGTTCAGCTCAAATACTGTAGGCGCAGTTCTGCAATGTTATGAAATCCCCGTGCACAAGTATGGAACGCCAAAAGGGTCACATTTCGCCACTAACTGCAAGTAAAACTACTTTACTCACATATTTCACAGAGTTTTGCCAGCCAAAACGAATTATAGGCGCGGTACGGTAGTTTTACACAGCAAGAACAACCAGATGGTTCTTAGAATCAAATGAAACTTTTTTTTTTTTAAGTACAGCACAAACAATTTGAATGTACACACAGATGGACTTGTGACAACAATTCCTCTGGCATGTCAGGCGTGCATGAACAAGCGTGCATGTCTGAATAGAGAAAATATCATGCAGGTAATTTACCAGGAACAATGTGTGAAATACAGTTAATATCCCACCCTGCTTACAAATTATACGGAACACATTTCTATAAACCTGCATTTCTTACAGGACAACGGTTTATAATGTCATCATTAAAATCCATTTGTACCAATCCAATCTGGCCGGTTCACATTAAAATGGCACACTTGCAGTATAATGACATGCTGCCATTCCTCTCACTCACAGTAGAGAAAGCTCAGTCATAAGCCGTTATCTACTCTGGGTCAGGTTTATTACAAAAAAATGAAATAAATTATCTTTCCTGCTCTGTTAGTATTAACTAATGTGCTTGTATCTACTCAATAGCACATTATTTCAAGTCTGAATGTTATTGGTCTGTGTATAAGTAATGCATGTTGTGAACTATATAACTAAGGTAGCCTTGATTACTTACAATTGGGACTGGGCAATATATCAATATTTTATTTTTATCTGTATATTTTCAAAAGATATATAAAATTACACAACATTGTTTATATAGACAGTTATATGCACCTTTTTTCAAAGTAGCCAACAAGAGAGCAGATACTGAGTCACATGCTTAATTTCCGTTTCTGACAAACAGATACAGGGTTTGCTGAATTTTCTCCACTTGAACATTTAACCCACTTAGAAAATACCAACATATATATTGTGTATCGGTATTTAAATTCAATTGATCAATATATGATATTTGGTCCATATCGCCCAGCCCTACTTTAAATGACTATTGACAGCTATTGACAAAGTGGCTCCAAGTGTCTTTTAAATGGTGTAAACATTAATGTACACTTAAAACATGACAGGTCTGGATAGATGGCTGGGCTGGGGGCCCATCTGTAGTGACCTCGTTAAGACTACAGGGGAAGCCGGGCCAGTAATTTACAATGGCGATTAATGTCTCGTGTAAGCGCGAGGCAAAGAGCGATTACGGAGCATAGAGAAGGAGGTGGGAAGGCGGGAGGTATCTGAGATAAGTACAATGGGAGACACACAGGGAGAGGGGGCGGAGGGCATTAGAAACGTGACCAAGAGGAGATAAAGAGAGAAAAGAAAAGTGAATAATAGCAGCGAGGAAGGGAGGAGTTGTAGGAGCAGAATACTAAAAGGGAATGAAAGGAGAAAATTACATACAATGATGCGTCACTCTGAGGGGTCATGTAACAGGTGAACGTGGCTTTATAAAGTCACAGTGGAATCATGGTAACACAACGGGCGTTTCAAAGTAAGGGGTCTTGCACACAATTTGCCCACGCAGCTAACAACCAACTTTCTACTAAAAATATAGAAAAAAATTGATTACCCATGTACAGGCCACTGACCACTAAAACCACTGTTTTAGATGACACAAACATATAGTCTCATCTAGAGTTAATGGTTTCACAATGAATCACAGTCCTGACGATTAGTATTACCATTATAAATTTGTATTATCATTAAACCCATGTTTGATTACCATGAAGAAATAAATACCAGCATAAATTCAAGTAAGTAACAGTCACTAAAGACGCAGGCACAGTATTCAACTGTCTGCGTCCACAAACACGTGGATAGGCAGTAAGACTCATACTGCAAATATAAATATTTCTTTGTGCTTTTCGATACATTACTTGGTGAATTTGTGTGTGTATAAACCCTTTTGGAAAATTCTCAGCACATTTGAACAATATCGTTATAATACTGATCACTTTTTTGTCACTATAATTGTGATATGAAATGTTCATACAGTTTCATCTCTATTCTCAACTACTGTTATGTCCACTTGATAATAAGAATAATGAGAAGCTACAGCACATTCTGAGAGCTCCTACCCCATACCTGGTTCTGCCCCATGCCATGGCAAGTGTACAGGATGACATGTTGCCCATCGATCTTGTTATCATTTGGCGGGTTGTAATCAAAGCAGTAGTGGACCATTCCCTTGTTCTTCAGCTATAAAACAAAAACATATGTTTAACACAGTGACATAGCTAATCTGCTGCAAAGTGCTTCCCTTAATAAGCAAAACAGATGTGAAAGTGCCACATTTGGCTTTGCCCACCCATGTCGGCATAGTGTGAAACAACATCAAAGCACACCTTCACCTACAATGGAATATGGTTGGTCCTTTGTTTGGAGGGTCAGCTCTGAGCTGTGATAAATGGACTGCACTACATTTATATAGTGCTTTTCTAACCTTCCGGCCACTTAAAATGGATTTACAGTATTGCCTAACATTCACCCATTCATAAACCAATGGTGATGTCTGATGTAAGGTGCCATTTGACCAACAGGCTCGGTTAGGGTTAGGTGTCTTGCTCTGGGACACCCAACACACTTGGTGAAGAGTTATCGGCGTTCGAACCAGCGACTTCTGTAAAATCTCGCCCCACTTTACCCACTGCCACCCTCAAGCAAAAACAAACAAATAATGAATATACTGTAAACAGAAACAAACTACACTAAAGAAAAGGTTAAATGTAGTTATACTAAATTAGGTTTCCCCATTGGTGCCACTGAATCATCTTGTAGAAGCCATTAGAAATGGGAAAATACTCAAACACGATCTGGTCTGTTTCGTCGCGTCAGCGAGCCGTTTTATGCTCTGTTATCTGCACTACATCCTTCCCACCGGCAGCATCAGAAGCAGAGTGTCTTGTTGTGCTTTCGCTGAGTTTCCATAGCAACAAACCAAACAGAAATTATGAGTTCTCTCTGATTGGCCGCTGTTCGCGTTCAGAAGCGTCCCAGAAGAGTCTTGCACCGCTCCTGGGCTGGGACGCTTCCGGGACGCTTTGGTGGTTCATTTGCATTGACAAGCGCGCGACAGAGACGCGCCGGGCAGAAAATGGGGGTTAGAAAGAGGAATATTGATTTCTCACCATTCCAAACAGGCCTGGCTGGTCGTGTGGGACATGGAGATCAGGGTAGATATTGTCCAGATACCACTTGAAGTGCTTACAGCCCAGCTTCTCCCTTAACTTACGTCGCTCTGTCACGTCTCCATATGCCTCCTGGGAACAAAACCCAAAGTCTTAGTTCCTTCTTACCAACGCTGCTGTTGCTGTCCATCATTGTCTACTCAATTATATGACGAAATTTCTTACAACATAAATACGTTGATGTAAAACAAGGCAATGAATCACTGAGCATGTCACTGACATGTCTGGAACTGTATGCAACAGCACCACCTTGAGCTCACCCTTATATATGCACCGTCACGTTACAGACCCAGGATCAATGTACCTTTTGTCAAATGTTTAATTGAACACAATTTGATTATTCAATTGTCCTTACTTGCTCCTCCAATTCCATACACACGACATTATTTACACAATTTGGTTGTGTTAATACATTTTTCATATAAACAAATCCTCATTCTCATTAGTGATCACAGCGCCAGTGGTTTTGATGGTTAGGGCCGTGGGGGTGGGTTAGGGGTTCCAGAAAGCATCTGGTGGCCACACCAGCTCAGTAGGGCGGAGGGGCTTGGTAGCAGCCTGACGAATGGCAGTAGCGCACCTGAACGCAGCTCTAATTAGGCCCAGTAGGAGCAGCCATTCGTCACCGGGAGGGGACGCACTGCAGTGCCCATAGCAGGCAGTGGGAACCAAGTGGAAAACACTGCATAGGCAAGGAGTAAATGAGGCGGTGTAGGGGGGAGTGACAGCCAATCAGCCCTCGTTGGGGGCGGGGCAGGCTCCATCAACGGGCTCTCAAACTCAAAACAAGTATCTGGTTACAACCACAAAAGACACAGACCAGAACTGCACCTTTAAGCTGGCCTTATCTATGACCTTGGTTACAATACAATGTACACACAGATAAACCCAGCTACGGCTAATCCTAATTAAACAAAGGCTTATCACAACAATGTACTGCTTAGAGCTGTGTAATCAACTGTTGATCATAGTCTTTGTGCTGTGGGATAGTCATGAGGCCGGACAGGTACAGCGACGGCTCATCTTTTGTAAGCCTGCCCACAGCCGTTTAGAAGAGAGGAAAACAAAGAAGAGTTTGTTTGAGACGTGTTCCGTTGGCTTCACTCGGGCACGGTTGCTTGCGAGAGAGGAGCAGGAGGCCATGTGATCCGTGTTTAGGGGGAGCGTCTGCTCTTAACTACGCCGTCACACCCTGGGCACAGATCATTGGCGGAGACACCAAAGACTGCGCACACACACACACAGACACGCACCTAGTGGCATAGGTCTCACCTAGTCAAGGACAGGTGGGGTTACAGAGGCGGTAATCACACACCGGAACGCATGACGGCGTCGCCGGTCACCTAGGGTGTCAGTCCCAATGGCACTCAAACCAGGGGAGCGTTGACGCCGCGGCGAGGGAGTTAATTGTGCACGAGAGCACAGGGTGCAACGAGGTGTGTGAGATTCACTTTATTAGCTAGTTGGGTCCGTGGACCGGCACAGCTGTGCTGGGAACACGGCAGCATCGCACCGACGGTTATACATTACATTCATTACATTCGGTATTAGACGGCACCTTCTTTTATTGTAAACGCCATCTCCGTGCTTACTTACGAGACGGGCGTGGGGGTTGCGGTGATAGTAAATCTCCTTGTATTCGTCCATCCAGACCTCGGCAGCACGCACGCTGTTGGCCAGGGCCTTCGCCCGCGAGTAGGGCGCCTTCTTGGGGAACACATGACCCACGTGGGAGCAGGGATGGACCTCCAGGCTGCCCCCACACTGCCAGATCTAAAAACAGGCCCAATGGGAAATGCAGAGAGGATTTATGGTAATTCACCTCACAGCAGCGGATCGGTCACACGTTACTAATAATATGAACACCTAATAGAAGGTGTGTCCAGGAGTGGCTTGGAAACTTAAATCACAAGCACACAAGTTCACATGGATTAGGTAGGGCTGAAATTCCTTACCCTGAAGGAGAACTCCAGGTTCTCCCCTCCCCAGACCTCCATGCCCGTGTCATACGTTCCCAGGTAATGGAAGTAGTTTTTGCCCACTGCAAAAAGCCCCCCCGCCATAGTAGGAGACCTGGCGGGAAACATCCACTGATTTCATTGGTCTGTGTCTTATAGTATTAAACTAACCTAACATGAATTGAACACACACAGACGCCAATACAGGCTTTGAATCCATCATAGACAAATAATAAGGTACTGCAGGCTAATACAGAGCACTAGATTGATATTTTATGAGTTCACTGAATCATTTGTGGTTATGAATTTCCACTGATGCCTTCCAGACAGACCTGATGACGTCGGTGGGCGACTGACGCCTTTTCTGCTCGTATTCCGGCACAACGTGCCAGGTGAATACCAGGCGCCAGTCAAACCCCCCTATCTGGGGCTCTCCAGGGTTGCCTAAATACTGGAAAGTGTTCCAGTCAATGACGTCAATGATCGGACACACCACGGCTGATGGCTCCTCCTTGATCCTGGAGAGAGAGATGTAAAAGAGACCCGTCATTGGCTTGGTTTGAGGGATCTAAAACCTCACCTAAAAGCCAAAAGGGAACCCGCGTCAATGCTATTCTGCCTGATTAGACATTCTCAGGTTAAAAGTTGTCCAGAGATGTCCGGTAACTGCATACTTTCATTCATAACATTCATAAGGAAGGAAAACCTTTACAAAGCTGTTTGGCTAACATAAAAAGCTTTTCTATCATTTGGAAAATTGGGCTGGTTTAGTTCAGTAGTACAGTAGCAGAAGCTCTTTAGTCAAGACAAGACTTCTGAATTGACATGATTGAGCTTACTTTCGGAAATAAATACTAAATATAACTCACTAAAGCAATAGTATTATCCCCCATCATATACATGGACGGACTACAAATACCAAAGGAAGAGGAGGTTCTCCCCTCTCTCCCGGGGGAATATCTCACCTGTGAAGTAGGGGCTCCAGCCATCCTTCATGACACTCACAGTGGCAGTCTAGGAAGGTAAGCACATCGCCTGTAGCGATGGATGCACCTAGCAACCGGGCACGCACAAGCCCCTCCCTCTTGGTGGCCCGGATCAGACGTACTTTTTTCAAACCGGAGATGTAGTTCTCCAATGGCTTCTTCAGATGAGCTGCCAGCACATTGAACCATGGATTAGCAACTATATAGAAACCATAGCAACCATTTCCTGATGTTGTATACATGAATACTTATTGTGTTGGCGTGTGCTTCGATATGTAACACGTGTGTGGGAAAAGAATGGGGTAATTACAAGATATGTAATTATTTTATTAATTAAAATGTTGCATTTACTAAAATTATATACAGGGGCTATATATTCCTGCAAAATTTAAATCAGAAAAAGCCAATTCATATCGTACCAAGAACATGTCAGATTAGATAGGCTTCCCTTCCTTACATTTGTCTTTTGCTGTTGATTTGTTAGCCCAAATCTGTCTAGGCAATCATTAAATTGTTGCATGCAAGTTGCTCAACTAAGTGCGGACAAATTTGCTTAGTGGGTAAACAGAATAATTTCTCTCTGCAGCTCCATTATCTATCCGGTCACATAGCGGTATATTTACATTGAACAATTTGGGGGCGCTGTGGATCTTATATGGGTATGTCAACCACAATTAAACATGATAGAAAAATGAAAATAAACGTTTTAAACTATGGGCATCACAAGAAATCGAAGATCTTGTAGCAGATCGATTAAAAATATCCCAGGACAGTCTAGTAAAATGTCTTAAATTATGGCGTGGAATCAGGTTATTTTGAATGTATGAAAGCAAGGCTGTTAAATCGTTAGCAACCAAAAGTCTGCACAGGTTCCACCAGGTAGTATAAGTGTCTAGTCTACTGTTTACTGTATATTCTTTCAATTTGAAAACCAAATAACATATGCTTTGAGCCCACGATTTGATCAAACATAATCATTATTAATAAAGCGCTGTAAACGGGACATTAAATGGTCTTGTTATCAGATCAGATCCGTAGACTACGCAATGGCGGATCATATCGGTACATTTAAATATAGGCTACAGTAAATTGGCTAAAAGCGCTCTTTCGACAGTACCGGTATACTGTATAACCAACATAGTAATCAATCGCAAGGGGTTTTATTTTCTATTTATAACGCAAAAGTAGCCTACTCAGTTACTTTCTCGACCAGGCAACGCTGTAACGTAACAAGTTAGTTATTAATATAACTTTATAAGAAACATTTACCAACACTGGTTTTAAGACTGCCAGTTTTCATATGGTACCTTGATCACTGTAATCATCCACCAGCACAATCTCACTCAGTAGGATGTCGGGGGAGGTCTCCAGCACGCTGTGGACCGTCCTCAGCAGGGTGGACCAGGCCTCGTTGTAAAAGGCTATGACCACTGAGGTGGTGGGCAAACTGCGGTAGTCGTACTTTAGCTCCTTGCAACTGTCATGTGATAGGTTTTAGAAAGTGCGGTCTAAGTGTTAAGTAAACAGTAGGATTGAAGGATAAAGTATACATACATCTTAAATAAATGTCTGGCTTTATACAGGGAAACATAATTGTAAATCATGTACAACGACTGGCGCAGACATACTTGATGTACTGATGGCACTTTACTTACAGTGGGTTCCATCTTTCAGGCAGCCTGCGGTGTAGTGACACTTTATCGCTGACATAAGTATTAATCTGGTGCTTCTTGAGGCTTTCTTCTTCTTTTAGCTTCTCTTCGCCTTTCAGATTTAATTTAACAGCTCTTCCCATCTCGCCAGGAGCATTGAGATCCAAGGGAGGTTTCTCGTACACGGGCTTCTTGAGCTGTGCATCGTCTAGCAGTTCATGCGCCTTTTGCGCTCTGGGGACCTCTCGTCGATTTGTCGCGCTTGTGTCTTCCGAGTTATGTTGATATACAACATACACCAGTAAAGACGCCGCGAAAAACACCAGAAATAACTGCAGTCTGTTTCTTCTTCCGCAAAATGCCATTGTCCTTTTTAACTACTTTTTAATCTCAGTCAAATATAAAAGATTTTACTGGAAGTTGGATAGTCAATACATTGAAATCCTACATCCTACATTTGCCATTTGGCAGGATTAGCGGTCAAAATGTACCTCTGCATAAAGTGCTAAAAACTTGCTGTAGCTCTCTTCTTTAACGCAGTCGGCAACGTGACACCTCCAATAGCCTACTTGACCGTTGTAGTTGAAGGTGTTAAAGGTGTTTGCCAACTCGGATTAAGGTGCCGTATCTCTGGATTAGGTGTCCACTCACTAGGGAAACATTAATCCAGGTAAAGTAAAAATCACTCATCTAATGCTTCCGTAAATCACGTGTATTGGGCTACTGTAGTTACAGTAGTCTACTTTGAGGTGAAGTCCATATACATGTTAATGAACTGAAACGGCAAACGCGATAGAGAAAGATTGCCTTAACTGTCACTTTAACTTTTATAGTTGAAAATATATAGTTAAAGTAAGTACAATTCCAACAAGTCAGCAGACGTAATATAATTTCCTTATATTTTTCAAAGTAAAGGCACCCACTGCAACACTGTCAGAACGAAATTCTAAATGAACAAAGGCCAATACATATTCTTTATGACCTCAGTCCCTGTTATTGCCGATGTATCTTAACATTTACATTTAGTTTGGTCAAAAAAACACAATTTATATGCATTACTGAATTAGTTAACTTAATGTTTTTTTTATTTTTTTATAAAAATACTTTTACTTTAAAAGTGAAATCCGGAATTTAAATATTAGTTTTCTTTCTGCAGGCTCGTCACGTATAGGGTAAAGTTCAAGCATGTTATCTGTGTTATTTTTACCCTGGTTCTGGCCATGGATGTATTATACATACGTTTATTTTGAAAACCATCTCTACTATACAATATTTATACACCATATAATTTTAACGAAGCCTAAAGATAGCCTACTGTCACTCTATTAAGACAATTTATAAATAGAAAATCATGACAGTTTTAAATTAACATTACAATAATTAACATCTTACTGTATGTCTAATTGCATTTGAGTCAATTTTATGTCTTGTAAATATGAGACGTTAATTATGACACCCTCTGACGTGTAGAAAATTATGCAAATGGTAAATAATTACGTTATATTGAAGTCAAGGTGATGAGGGAATTTGAATGGTAGCCAGCTGATTAAGTAGGCCTACACTTATTGAAAGAATGCAACGCATGACAGTCTTTTCATATATGGCCCATTCATATTATGTAGACTACAACTAAATTAATCATTTTAAGTGGAATATTTACACTGACGACATTGTATACACTATCATTCTGTTAGCAATTAAATAAAATGAAAAATAGTCCAAAATATGATACACGTATCCGGTAGATGGCGATAAATTACTTAAAAATACAGAGAACAGGTATCGGTTGGACGTGTTGTCAACATGAACTATATATATATATGCTACATTAACATAAGCATCGAAATATACATGAACGATAATGATGGGTCAAACAAGGCACTTTTTTATTTACTCTATGATAATAGGTACATTTAGACTACCTTGCCCTGTCATTTAAAATTGTTCTAAATGAAGCAGAGTATGGGTACATGTTTTTTTCCTACAAGTAGAAATTAACTATTATTACAATTTCCATTATAGACATAAAAAAAGCCTAGACCTTCTTGACCAGAAATTTACTGTAACAAAGATAAAACCAAAAGACACATTTATATTTGAGATATTTGATGTATATAATATAACAACCTTTCACATCCTGATATCCCATTCAAAAATAACCACACCAGCTGTTTAACGTATGACATGGTTATCATATCAAATTAATTCCCTTTGCTTTCTCTGTGGTTTTAAAAAGATACATATAATATGGTAATCCACTTTAGCAGACCCTTTAACCAATTTTCCAAGATCATTTCCAAAATACAATTTAATTAGCAACCCATCCACTGTCTAGTTTAGACAGCTCACTCAAAGTAGAACCAAAGAGGGGTTAAATATCATGCTGTGACAACAGACCTTTTAGACACAAAGCAACAGTCATTATTGACAGTTGTGACTGCCACCAATGCTCAAATCCCAATTATAATAATGTATAATAATTGAAGATAGGCTATTAAATAATATTCTGAGACAGATGCCTCAAGACCAGTCTTGCACAGTTAAGAATTTTTTTTTAAACAAATTTAGGGTCTCTGAGAGATGTCACAATGCAAATCATGAAAGCAATGTTGTCACCTCAAGTATCTTAGCATTTGTACATCTTGACAGTAGTTTTTTATTTTTTATTTAATTTACTTTTAAACAAATAATGCACCATTGGCACAGAATTCTTGTGAAAATCCTTCATTGTTAATTTTTCAAAGTGAAAATTGTTTTAGACCCAAAAGGAGGCCAGCAGTAAATATCCCTGAAATATCCCTGAAAAAAAAAAAAAAAAAAAAAAATTATATATATATATATCTCTATCTTCTACAACACGTTGAATTCCCTTTGGATAAAAGCAAATGCCTAAATGCATAACTGTACTCTAAAATGTAAAACAAAGGTTATAAAATAGGACGACCATAGAAAACAAATAACTCCTGGATACACCCTGTCTAGTGCTCTGTTGGTCTGCTGGTAAGAAGTATTCAAGGGACATTATGTTGGACCTAATATTCAAATATGTTTTGATGTGCATTTGTCGCCAGGTTGCCTGACAATATAATATGATTTTACAATGCAACCCCTCAATAAAGCTGCAAATATCCAATGCATATAAGGTATACCACACACTCCAGTTGTTAAATTACTAGACAACCTTGGGGAGATGTACAATACCCCATGGCTATGATTGATATGCAGGGCATTACAAAATAAATAAATTTGACTGGAAGTGGCACATTTAAGTTAGGCACATACAACAAGGCTGACGCCCT
>JAODVN010178702.1:0-20036 GCA_025434125.1 Chologaster cornuta
GAATAAAAACGGTTAAAGGTAAACTTCAACTTGAAGTTTAAGTAAACCTTGTTGTCCCACTAGGAAAATGAGTCTTGCAACCAGTATAACACAAACACCAAAGACATCAACACAATAGTTTGTGTGGTATGTTCATTGAGTTTGTGTTGAGTAAATACATTGGCTTGTTTCTGACAGGGCTTACAGTAGAGTGGTCAGAGAGCGACCAGAAGAAGAGAATCATCAACTTCCCCCACGACCTGTACGAGAAGGGCTGCATCCAGGATGTAGAGGATGGCCTGAAGGTTGTGGAATTTCTCCCATAGAACCATCCGTAGCACTCAGACGGTATCCTTATCACGCGCTCACTGAGAGAATGTGTGTGTGTATTGTCTCCAGGCAGCAGAGAAGGTGGGCTACCCTGTCATGGTGAAGGCCTCTGAAGGCGGAGGAGGGAAGGGGATCCGTAAAGTGAACACAGCTGATGATTTCCCCAACCTCTTCAGACAGGTCGGTAGACTGTAGCCGCCATTATTACCGTATTTCCCCCGGAGAATAAGAAATGGCAAAAAGACAATATTCCAAACTTTTTTAGAGTCTTACGGTTTGGAAACAAAAGTGTGAGAAGCACTGCATATTTTTGCAGCCATTCTTCCGCACTCGCTGATCTTTCTCCCTTATTCTCTAGGTCCAGACGGAGGTACCGGGTTCGCCCATCTTTGTCATGCAGCTGGCAAAGCATGCCCGTCATCTAGAGGTGCAGATCTTAGCCGACCAGTACGGCAATGCCATCTCTCTGTTCGGCAGGGACTGCTCTGTCCAGAGAAGGCACCAGAAGATCATAGAGGAGGCGCCTGCCACCATCGCCACGTCAGATGTGTTTGAGGACATGGAAAGGGTTAGGCCCAGCTCGTATTAGTTCAAGTACAATTGCGTGGTCTTAGTTTGTGAAGTTTTCCATTATTTGTTTCCTTTGCATTTAATCTGTTCCTCCCAAAAAATAGTTACTATGACAGAAACTAGAAACTCTAATGAAGGTTTTTTAATTATATATATATATATATATATATATTTATATATGGTTGCTACGTATACGTGCTTTATTTTGTGAGAGAGAGAGAATTGCATGCATAACGCTTGTGTTGTTGCGCTAACAGACTAGCTTGTGTGTTTAGTGTGCTGTGAAGCTAGCCAAGATGGTGGGCTACGTCAGCGCTGGCACAGTGGAGTACCTCTACAGCCAGGAGGGCAGCTTCTACTTCCTGGAGCTCAACCCCCGTCTGCAGGTGGAGCACCCCTGCACCGAGATGGTTGCCGACGTCAACCTGCCCGCCGCCCAGCTGCAGGTCAGTCCCGCTGGAGAAAACGCCACGCTGTGTTCCGCCGCCTGCGGCACGCTTCGTCGCCTTCACTTTTCAACCTTAGCCTGGGCATCTGTTTCCATGGTGACCGACTGCACGAGGAGGAGCTGCTGAGAAAAGAGCACCGTGTTGTGGTCGGGGCATCGCTGGGTCACTGTATTGCAGCATCATCTCTGTAGTGGATTGTTATGTGTGGTGGTCTCATTTATTTATTACAGTTTAATTTAAATATATTAATGGAACATATTTTTTCACACACCAAGGAAGGTTATGTAGGCTATTATGAACAGTCAGTGCAATACAGAAATATTAACGTAGTCATACTGTAACTGTAAGCCAATGTGATTATACTATGGCTGTCAGATGATTCATTATATGATAATGGTAAAAAATGTAATCTCACATTTTGCGTAATTCATTGCGTTAAACAAAATTTCCTGGTCAAAATGTAATCCAGATGATTTTTCAAGGGTTATTTGTGTGTGTGTATGTATGTATGTATGTATTTATAACAATAATTTTAAAAACTAGTCAATCGCTTTTATTAATTTGCTAATAATTCCGTAAAGCATGCTACTCGCAATTAAATAGTTTGACAGCCCTAGATTATACACTACATGTAAAGTCGGCTAGTTAGAGCTAAATGTAAGATAATAATTTTTTGGTCAGGACCGCGAATCAATACGGTTATCAAGAATGACTGACCCTGCTTAAGTATGTGCTGTGCCCAGTTCTATTGTATTCTAAACCATTTTAACAACATAGTATGTGCTTTAAACCTGTTCCATCTGTGTGCTGTCAGATTGCTATGGGTATCCCCCTCCATCGGATAAAAGACATCAGGATGTTGTATGGAGTCCAGCCCTGGGGAGATTCTCTCATTGACTTTGAGGGTCTTTCTACTGCCCCCTCCCCGCGGGGTCACGTCATTGCAGCCCGCATCACCAGTGAGAACCCTGATGAGGTACGATAAAGGCACGGTTTGAACAGGGGTTTGGAGAGTAGACTGTGAATATTGTCGTATTCATCTGGTGGTCAGCATGTTTAAGATAACCACTATTTACTGTTTGAGCTAACCTCAACCATGTCTAAATTGGGTAGATCTTTTGGCTTTGGTTTAGCTACCGATTAACAACACTAGTAGAAATCCGTTTTTATATGTGGATTAGCTATATATTGACCAGTCGGAGAGTACGATTGATTCACAATTGACTTTGACGTCTGAATGTACCTGAAATGATTGTACACGGGTGTTTTGCTTGCAGGGGTTCAAACCAAGCTCGGGGACGGTGCAGGAGCTGAACTTCCGCAGTAACAAGAACGTGTGGGGCTACTTCAGCGTGGCAGCAGCTGGAGGCCTGCATGAGTTTGCTGACTCTCAGTTTGGACATTGTTTCTCCTGGGGAGAGAACCGTGAGGAAGCCATCTCGTGAGTAGGCACAGAATGATGATTTAAGTGACTCAGGAAATATTGTGTGTGCGTACTTCTTTAAAATATCTTTTATTTTTTTATTTTTTTCACATTTAACATTTAATTTGTACGTGCTTTCCTTGATTAGTGTTTGTCTCCACAACCCTGAATTTCAAGCTAAGCTTGCTATTTCATAATTTGAAACTACATTGTTGGTCAGTTTTAGACCACATAGAGAATGTTGTCTGTGCATCTGAGCCGTAGGAGAGGCATGTGCTCTGTGGGGGGTCCAAACTAAAAGTATTCCATGCACAGTGGCCTTTAACATTATGCTAATTGTAGCATTAGCCTCTGTTGGTTTTTAATTGATGATTTCAGGTTCAGAGCCATGTGAACTATACCTACTGAGCTCTGCTTAATGACCCTTATTATACCCTTACGTATTCAGGAACATGGTGGTGGCTTTGAAGGAGCTGTCCATCAGAGGAGACTTCCGGACCACCGTGGAGTATCTGATCAAGCTGCTGGAGACGGAGAGCTTCCAGCACAACAGTATCGACACGGGCTGGCTGGACAGACTCATCTCTGAGAAGATGCAGGTCTGCAGAGTTGATAATGATGATGAATGTGAATGTTTAGGTGGTTAAGAAAGCATATTGATTTATTCATTTCTAGATAAATTAAGTGATTCTAGTAAAGAGCCGTTATGATAACCGTCCTGTGTGGCTGTAGGCCGAGCGTCCGGACACCATGCTGGGGATTGTAAGCGGGGCCTTGCACGTTGCAGATGTCAACCTACGGAACAGCGTGTCCAATTTCCTGCATTCTCTGGAAAGGTACGCTTGTTGTGACCAACTTTGCTTGAATCACCTGAATCACAAATACAGACCCATTGTGATTTTCTTTTTGTACTTTGTTTGCACACACACACACACACACACACACACACACACACACACACACACACACACACTAAACGAAGGTTACGTATGTAACTGCGGTCAGTAGAAATTAAAACATACATTTATTAAGACGATTATAGGCCGCGTTAATAATTCTCGAGATTGCTTGCAAACTCTGAGCTCAAAACAAACAGAATCAGCGCCCCACACATTGAAAGGAATTGCAAAGCCAAGGGTGGTGGTGGGAGTGGTGTTCATCACTATGTTTGTGTTTCTATGTACAAAGCCAGGGCTGTGTAGAAGTTGACTAATGAATGATTTCAGCACACACAAAGAACAGTATGATAACGAAATGCGAGGACATATTTTGTGAATTTGACCAAATATGTTTTCGCTTTAAATTAGCTTGCAGTAGCTGACTTTACCTTTAATGGTGGCCTGACAAGGAAGTTACATTTTGATCTGGAGCAGCTAAATGAAACACAGGCTATGAGCCATGTCAAAAAACAAAACGCGTCTACTTTTGTCTGTTTCCTGGCGCCCAGGGGCCAGGTGCTGCCGGCGCACACCCTCCTCAACACGGTGGACGTGGAGCTCATCTACGAGGGCACCAAGTACGTGCTGACGGTGACACGGCAGTCGCCCAACTCCTACGTGGTCATCATGAAGCACTCCTCGGCCGAGGTGGATGTCCACCGGCTCAGCGACGGAGGCCTGCTGCTCTCTTACGACGGCAGCAGTTATACAACCTACATGAAGGAGGAGGTGGACCGGTACGCTGCGTCGTTAGCCTAGCTGCTAATCCACTAGCTAAGCTACTAGCGGAAGTAACGAGCCAACCTACTTCACTCGACTCAGTGATTAGGTGCATTCTAACCATGTTTAGAATGTGTGGAAGCATAGGTGGAATAAATTAATCATCAAACCTTTTAAGGTGTTTTTATCATGCACCTGCAGAGTTCTAAAAATAAGTAATAACTTAACATTCATCTTTTATAAACAGTTTTAGCAATTACAATATGGAAAGACCTGTTGCAAATTTTTCAACAATTGAATTGAAATGTAAAAATAAAAATGTCTTTCTTTTTCTCTGTCCTTTTTATAGATATCGTATAACCATTGGGAACAAGACTTGTGTTTTTGAGAAGGAGAACGACCCTTCGCTGCTCCGTTCTCCATCAGCAGGAAAGCTGATCCAGTACACAGTAGAGGATGGCGGCCATGTTTTTAATGGCCAGTGCTACGCTGAAATAGAGGTGGGCTCCTACCATCGCTTAACCAACTCTATATTAACTCAGATCTTTCGTGCCATGTGTACACATCTGTATTATACTTTTCTGGGCGGTGCTCCGTCTCTGTGAAGCAGAAACATGCATGGCTAACACATCCTTCATTACATACCACGATGTATAACTCTAAACTTATCTCAGCACCATTTAATGCAACAGCCTTGTGCATTCCGTATGGGCTTGCCACTCCCGGGAGTAAACTGTGTGCGTGCCTCTTGCAGGTGATGAAGATGGTGATGACTCTGACAGCGTTGGAGTCTGGTTGTATTCACTATGTGAAGAGGCCCGGGGCTGCTCTGGATCCTGGCTGCGTCATCGCTAAGCTCCAGCTGGACGACCCCAGCAGAGTGCAACAGGTGAGGGCCGATTCAAAGTCTACGTCTAAGTCAATAAGTCTTTATTATCCTCGAGGGAAAATTATTTTGGCAACAGGAGAGACGGGACGTCCACACATAAATGACAAATACACAGTATGACCTACAGTATACAGAATTAGTAATAGAGGGTCAAGATATGAAGACGTTTTTCCGATTAATTAGTCTACGCATGCTAGTGTTGTCCACATGTTTGTAACACAATGCAATGCTCCTGCCATTTCAAGCATTGCCCTAAGGGTCGCAATGGAGAAAGGATGTATACAGGGCCGTAGAGATAAGAGCAGCTTGAACTTATAATACATCCATGTTTGAAGGTCTGTGTGAACGTTTTGCTATGTAAGCAAGAGATATTGGCTCCACGTTTGAGTGATAGGGAAATTATAAAGCGTAGAGTAGTGACCAGTTTGTGAGGGCGTAGAATAAATGTGCAAGAAAATGCAGTTATGCGGACGTATATGCCATATTCCTTATCACTGTGATATTTTTCGCCGGCAGCGATTCAGCAGTAATAATGTCTGCATGCCGTGGTAATAAAATAATGCAGTTCTCTTCTGTAGAAGGCTGTTTGTGTTCCTAACTGACAAGTCACCAGAGACTCTGCTACCTTCTGCTGGATGAAAGCATCTCATCTGAAAAGGCTTAGCACACCAACTCGCATGCGTTCTCTGTACTGAAAATACGAGTGTAGCAAACCAGGCCTATGGAAGTGGGGGGAGGTCAGAGCATTCTCGCACATCTTGTCACAGGACGTATCGTATGTCCCGTAGGCTGAGCTACACACGGGCGCACTGCCGACCATCCAGGCCGTCGCTCTACGAGGGGAGAAGCTGCACAGGGTGTTCCACAGCACGCTGGACCACCTGGTTAACATCATGAACGGTTTCTGCCTCCCCGAGCCTTTCTTCAGCGTCAAGGTGAGCACTCGTCCACACAAAGCTAGCTTGCGCTGCGGCGTTAGCCTCTCTACCCGCAGACTCACGTTCGCACTGTGGTATTTCTAGCTGAAGGAGTGGGTGGAGAGGTTGATGAAGACCATGCGGGACCCTTCCTTACCCCTGCTGGAGCTCCAGGACATCATGACCAGCGTGTCTGGACGTATCCCACCGGCCGTGGAGAAGGCTATCAAGAAGGAGATGGCTCAATACGCCAGCAACATCACCTCCGTGCTCTGCCAGTTTCCCAGTCAGCAGGTACCACATATACAATACATGCATGTAATGGTGTCATGTGAGCTAGTTGAGCTTTGCTCTGGTTGGACTCGAGCGCAGACTAATATGTATATTCAATTAGTAATTATGTGCTATATGTTGCAACTATGAAAGTGTTGCAAGAGTCACCTACTCTGACGTTTGCACAATTTCCCATGAGCTATGGTTTCAAAAGTCTTATTTGAGTGAAAGGGCAAGCAAATAAAATACATTACTCAGCTCAAAGGCTACAGGCTTTTCACATATTTCAGACACTTTTCATAATGTGTTATTCCTGGTGCTTTAAAGTATGTAATGGAATATTACTGTCATTATCATCACTCATTAACTGGTGGTACCTTATACCTCCAGATTTTACGCAAACAAATGCATGGTAATTTATGGCTGTAGACTTTGCACAATGATCTATGGCAGTCCCAATGAAATTACACATGGGTGCCATTTAATTCCAGATTGCCAACATTCTGGACAGTCACGCTGCTACGCTGAACAGGAAGTCGGAGCGGGAAGTCTTCTTTATGAACACACAGAGCATTGTCCAGCTGGTACAGAAGTGAGTATCTAATTGTAAGATGAAATTTGACTTGATGTTTTCATTATGCCGTGTGGGTGCATACACTTAGTACTGGTGCAACAATACATCCACTCAAAGTGTGCTTGCCGATTAAAAACCTTTCCTTCATGGATCCTATATATGATTACAGTATGCTAAACTGTCTTGTCAGAACTGACTACTGTTGCTCCCCACAGGTACCGGAGTGGCATACGAGGTCACATGAAGGCTGTGGTGATGGATCTGCTCAGACAGTACCTAAAAGTAGAGATCCAGTTCCAGAACGGTGAGAACATTAGAATTCCCCTCCAAAATGTACTCTCCGTGTTACTCTACATGTCCACACGGGGGCACTGTTGGATAAGATAAGTTCCTCTTTAAATGTCTTAGAACCTGTCAAAACGTTACATTGTGGTCATTCACAGGACACTATGACAAGTGTGTGTTCGCCCTGCGCGAGGAGCATAAAAGTGACATGGCCAACGTGCTCAACTACATCTTCTCCCACGCCCAAGTCACCAAGAAGAACCTTCTAGTCACAATGCTCATTGTAAGTCTCCTTCCTCTAGGGAAACATGGACCTGTAGCAGCGGGAAACAGTTCCTTGTAACAGATGTACTACTCTCACTTATAGGGATATTATAGTTCAATATCACTGTTTTAAAATACTGTTTAAAATAAATAATATAATGTTCTGTTCATGTGTGGTTCTCAAACTGACCCCTTAGGTCACAGGGTTGAAATAAATATAAATATAAAAAATTAAGGAAAATTATGTTTTCTCTAGCCGCATAGTGCCTTATTGTGCGTCCATGTTAACGTGTTGCGTAGGACCAACTGTGTGGTCGTGACCCCACGCTGACGGACGAGCTGATGGCCATTCTAACTGAACTCACTCAGCTCAGCAAGACCACCAACGCCAAGGTGGCGCTACGTGCCAGACAGGTTAGTCTTGGCTCACTACCGGGAAAACTCTGTCCCAGAGCCATGTAGAGAGAGAGTCCCGCAATCTCCGTTTTTCTTCACAGCCACGACAGATCGTGGAGACTCAAAATATTTCCCAAAAGTTGGCATAAATACTAAAAGTACCCTATCCTATTATTTGTAATGTAAATATGTGCATTTATTAAGTACTAATTACCAAAAAATACCAACAAAAATTTTTTGTTCTTCAAATTGCCCACCAAGCACTTCCGGGAGCTGTTTTATCTCTCCACGAACCATGTGACCGTTGACAATTTCAAACTTCTTCTGGTGTAACTCTGTTCTTTCCATGGCTCTGCTCTGTCCTTTTCAGTTTTAGCTGAGCAAGTTTGACTTGGTCTTTAGAAAAGGCACAGTATGTTTTTAATTATTGGTCTCGTGTTTATGGTTTATCCATTGGTCTTGTGTTGATGTCTTCTTGTATAGAAATGTGTGAAATGCCTACTTAGTCACAGTTAACCGTAAGCTATTTTGACTAAATTATCCTTTCTTTTCTCAGGTGCTAATAGCTTCCCACCTGCCCTCTTACGAGCTCCGACACAACCAGGTGGAATCAATTTTCCTCTCGGCCATTGACATGTACGGACACCAGTTCTGCATTGAGAATCTGCAGGTAGCGAGCGGCTGTGAGACAGGATGGACTGCCATGTCTTAATTTGAATCTGATGATGCAGGTGTTCATGATGGCCACGTGTCTCCCTCTCTAGAAACTGATCCTGTCAGAGACGTCCATTTTTGATGTTCTGCCCAACTTCTTCTATCACAGCAACCAGGTGGTCCGGATGGCAGCGCTGGAGGTACAGATAACCCATATGATGTAGTAATGGATGGTTAAACATATAGCATGTGTTTCCAACATTCCCACATTCCAACATTTTGCTTTATGTGATTTTGACTTTCTATTTTTATTTAATTGAACAAAATATTTTTGATATTAACTTGATATGAGTGTGAAATTATCTATATAATTTTTTAAAATAAAAATAAAAAAATAAATCACATTTCCTTCTATTCCTCTCCCAATACATCTCATACTGTTCTCTACCCCTCTTATGTGTACATGGTATGTGTAATTTTAAACATAAATATTCACTTGTTTCTCTCAAACACCACTGAGGAGTGTATCTTTACCTTATATTCCCTGCGTTTCATTCACGTGCGCGCCCCCAGGTGTACGTGCGCAGAGCCTACATTGCCTACGAGCTGAACAGTGTTCAGCATCGACAGCTGAAGGACAACACCTGCATAGTAGAGTTCCAGTTCATGCTTCCTACCTCACACCCTAACAGGTAAAGTACGCTCTCTTGTCTGTCGACAACTGTTTCTCCCTTTTTATCACATTTGTCTTAAGAATTACAGTGTAACTGAACCCCATTGCTGAGCCTGACTCCACCAACTACACGACTTGTAAAGGAGCTTAGTGAGCAGGCAGTGTTCCACTGAAAACCAGTCAGTTCCTGTGGTGATTTTTGGACATGACTTGTAGATTCATTTTCATCCCATAAAATTAATTTTTTTATATAAATTGGAATTCAATGTCAATATTAACACCGGCATGGATTTTTCTCATCACAGATCAATACCATTACTTAGTTTACAACTTAAAACAACAGATTTTAGGGTTACACGCTAATCACAATTGGGTTTTTGTCGATTCTGGGTAAATATGAAGGGCTGCGTTTACAGGGTATAGTCACTGTTGGGGCTCCATTGCACGAGCAGACTCGGCGCGACTCTGCAAGGTCAGCCCAGCACGGTTGAACGTTGCATTTCCATTACAACCAGGCTTCCCCTTTGAAGGTGACTTTAACTGATGACGCGCTTATCTTGAGTCAATCACGTTTAAAAGCAGTGCCCTATTGGTGTCGTTTATTTATCAGACGTTGAATATTTAATCATACTATTTTAGACTAAGAAAATTAGATTTGTGTTTTATTTTAGTAGACATGTAATATCAATGGGGAATTTTCATACACGTCGCATTGAACTGGCAGAATGTGGGCTTGTCTGCAATTCCTACAAAGCAAAAGATACGAGAGAGCCGACAATAGCGATCATTACAGGTAGGCTATTTAGCTTTGTCCAATAAACAAACAAACAGGTTCATAATGTTATGTAATAAATAGATTTGCTTAAAATACATGTTTATCTGTGCCTTGAACTTTACTCTCCACATGAGTGAGTTCCTGGCTGTTACTGTCTTTCTAAGGTTAGCCTGCACTCCGTTCATTATGAGTAGGCTACCCAACTGAGTTTCAAAATAAGAAAAGAGTATCCTAATTAAGAGACTGAAAATAGCCTAGGCTTAATATATGATTGGATTAACGCAATGATGATGAAGCCTATAACGTCACAGCGGCTCACTTGGAGGCGGGACGGTTCACTTTGGCTCCACTCCAGAGCACGGCCACCTCGTCCGCGTCTCGGTACAACTTTCCGCAGTTAAACTCGTGATTAAAACGTAAATGAGCGCGACACGGTTCGACTCGGCGCTGCCAAATGTGCCAGCGGAAAAGCCACATTGGGCGTCGTAGTGTTGCTGCTTCTTCCCTTGTGCCATTGTACATACGACCCAAATCTGTGCTGCCTTCTACTTTTATTTAGATCCAATGTTCCTTATCTCACTTGAAGAGGGTTTGAGGTTTAGCAACATTGAGTGCCGTTGTCTCTTTTGTTGTTCGTGACATTGAGAGAAACTACTAACAAACACGGAAGTCAGTTTGTACAAGCGGAGACTATCAGTATGCTTGTTACAGACATGTACCTCGGTTTATTGTATTCCTATCAGTGCAGTTAAAGGTAAACTGTGTGTTCAATCATGTCTTGTGTTTTATAACACTGGCTTTCTATTGTGTGGCAGTGACCATTTGATTGGTAATGTTGTAGAAACGGTGACTACCGTGCATTTAACCCTTTCACTGCTGATTACTCATCATCCATCTCATTGATGTACTAACGAATGCATGACGGCGTGAAAATGTCTTACTGTGTCTTATAGCATCTTAAGTTGCATGTTGCAGGCAGCAGCAGAAGTGCAATGCACGATTCAATGATTGCCAAAAGTGACTCTGTTTTTATGTTTGATCAATTCATACTTTTGTGGCATATGGAAAATGCATTTCCGATTCCGACTTGGATTAAAATGAATTGATTTAAAAGGAGCATGTACACACTTCTATACCCTAACTGCCTCTCTCTGTCCTTATGCCTCCCACTAACCTCTTGATAATCAATGTTGTTTGATTGCAGAGGGAACATCCCCACTCTGAACAGGTATAGTAAACATTCTTGTTGTTGTCGACTACTATACTGTATGTATGATTGTCCCAAGCTGCATGGTCAAAAAATTATAATTGTTCCAACAAAATGATCCAACTGTCCACATGTTATTTGGCTGTGCTACTGTTTAAGGTTTCGTAATGTACATTCCTTAAACTAATCTGAAAAAGAAACATTTTATACTGCAAAGTAGATTTATTTGGATTAAATGTTGTTTAGTTTTTTTGTGTGTTCAGCCTCCATGTGACTTTTGTGTATGTAATGTTCAGATACAGTATGAATGTTTTGAAATGTGCTGTAAACACAAGGGAAGGAGAAAGGGTTACTGTCTGACCTGAAATGTGTGATTGTCCTGCCAGGAGAATGTCTATTCCAATTCCGGACTTTACAATACACCTGGACACTAAATTTCAGGAAGCTAAGATCCAGGACCTTAAAAGGAAGGATAGCACATCTAATGATGATAAGACCAAGAAGGAAAATGATTTCGATTTGGAGTCAGTTGACAGGTTTGGCCCCAGAAATAGTGTCTCTTGCCCTTATCAGTGGGTGTAACTCGGGATAGCTGTTAACCAATGAAGGGATCTAACACCAAGGAACTGCGATCTTTGACAATTCAAACATCCTGGGTCAAACTGGTGTTTTGGATATTCAACAAACAAATAATTTCATTTCAATTTGACTAACACAATTGTATCCCCCCCCCTCCCCCATCTGTTAATTAAGCCTTCTGTAATAACCTCAGCTGTTTAATAATTGGTGCTATTCCATCCTATATTAAAAAGCTATTATTGACTTTCTTCTATTTGCAACCGGTACTGTTGGTCAAGGTGGAAAGTGTGGCTTTAGTGAGGAAATGCCATGTTTCACGAGCAGTCGTAGCACTTCACATTGTGTGAAGGTGGGAGATTAATTAGTGGAGATGTGCCTTGGACCACAGTGGGGCTCACGGTCTCTTTGGCCACCAGGATGTCGTTCTCGTCCAACCTGAACCACTACGGCATGGTGCACGTGGGCAGTGTGAGCGACGTGCTGCTGGACACCTCCTTCACGCCGCCATGTCAGCGAATGGGAGCCATGGTGTCCTTCCGCTCCTTCCAGGAGTTTACCAGGTCGGTGCTTCATTCAGCTTGCCTGGAGACTGGGGTGTCTTGCTGTTTGCAATGAAGGAGAATACATTCCCAACTGCATGTTGATATGGGAGAAGTTCATGGAACAAGCTAATACAAAAATAAAAGGAAATAACTTTTTTGAAGTATTTATTAATTACTTTTATTCAATTTTATAAATCAACGATCTGGCTGTAACTATTGGTGAGGACTAAATTGACTTGGAACTGAAAATGACTACACATTCTTATTGTTACTTAGTAGCATGTACTCAAAGTACGGAGCTTACTCCGTACTTTGATTACTCTAAACCTAAAGGGGCCTCACCCAACTGTAACATTTAAAAATATAAAACTCTTTTGGAGAAAATGTATCTCTTCAAAATCAGATTTTGCCCCAGGTTTGACATAATCTGGATTATAACCAATAGTCTGTGACACGTCCTACCACTACCAGTCAAACAGCCGACGGCATTTCAAAAACGCCAACAAAAGCAGAATGTTCAAATTACAGCTTTAATTGATGTGGGGGCTTGTAATAATTGCCCTGTGTGTACTTTTACTTTCCTGTTTGTTATAGGAACATTTCAGACGTGTTGAGCTGTTTCTCTGACTCTCCACCACCCAGCCCCACATTTCATGAGGGAGGAACCCCTGTCCTCTTTGGGGAGGAGGACAATAAGGTGATAATTTTTCAGTTTCTAATTGTTTTTGCAAATACTTATTTACGTGTTTTAAGAGTATGAAGGTGTTTATAAGTTTGGTTTTGTCTCTCAGAGTGTCCCAGACGAGCCTATTCATATCTTGAATGTGGCTATAAAAACGGACAGCGATATTGATGACGAAGGCCTGGCGGCCATTTTCCGAGAGTTCACCCAGTCCAAGGTGACAGTTCTGAACTGTAAAATGCCTATTCCTGCGCTCTAAACCAGATGTATTCTCCCTAACGTTTTTATTTTGTCTGTTATTTAACACAGAAATCCATACTGTTTGAACATGGCATCCGCAGGTTAACTTTCCTGGTGGCTCAGATGGTGAGGTCCCTTCTCTACAATTTGATTTACTTAAGTTAACACCCCGGTTCTCCAGAACCCGCTCTCTTGTCCTGTCTGTTTTTAATTATTTTGATATAAATCTGACAATCTCATAAAAAAAAATGACTCAAAATGGCACGCGCAGCATCTAATTTTCCTTCCTTTTAGTAGTATAATAATATACCTTTTTTGGGGTAATTCGAATGAAATCACATGAACGTGACAATTTACATTAATTTCAAATAATTTACTCATCAAATCTGGCTGTGTTGTCCTTTTAATTCCCACCCGTCTCCTTCCCCTATCCCCAACCCTGCCACCAATCTGTGCCCCCCCCGCCCCCGGCCTCGCCATGTGAATCCCTTTCCTGTGCGTCCTGCATGGCTGTGTTTGTGCTGACAGGATTTCAGGAAGCAGGTCAACTGTGAGGTGGACCAAAGGTTTCATGTGAGTAGATGCAGACAAACGGAGTGAAGACGTATGACCTGTCTCGCTGTTATCACTTTCATTTGTCCTCGCCATTATTTTACATGGTACGAAGTCAGCAGCACCACATTGTCAGGCCGGCAGCCGCAAGGCTATAAACCGACTCAGTGGAAGCCACTTACAGGCTTTCAAAAGTGCCCGAACCACTGTTTTACATTAAAATGAGTGTGAGTTTGTTGACACCCCTAATCTGGCCAGTGACCGGTCTATACATGGATGCAATTACCTTTTCTTTGTGAGGGATTGAGCCCCTTCAAATCTACCTACCCCCATTAGCTTTCAGATGAAAATAATGGCGGGAGAGCTTTGGGGGAAATGCCAGGTTGGGTGTTTTGCCACATCATCTCGACAATAGGCCTTTGATTTTTCCCTTTGACTAGACAACTGACGGTGATAAGAGCTAATCGCTCGCATCACCCTCTCCCTTTCATTATGCGTCGTTCCTTGATATGGACACTGCGTTTCCCGCTCGCTTCCACTGAAACACGGTTGTAAGTTTATCGCGCAACACAGAGTTTGTGTTATTATGGTTGTATGAGAGTACCTCCAGCTAGCCTGGTATTATTTCGGCATTTGACAGCATTCCTGATGACATCAGGCTAGTCACTAGGCAACAGCACGCACTATGTCAAACATCTCGATGAAACGAGTGATGAGTGTCACCATCGGTAGTACTATAATACTGCTGTAGTGAATAGATTGTGATTCTCCTGCTAGACAGACCAGGTACAAGGGGCACTGAATGCTACATAAGATGGTGATGATCCCAGGCTAATGATCAACACGGCCTGGTGCAGTCAATTGTCTGGAGGCACTTTTCACCTGCGCTGATTGTCCCTCAATGACATAATCTGCATGTCCAGTCGACTTTGTGTTTTACCCCTTTTTTTTCTCTGCATGTGTTAACCAATGGAATATGTGTTGCATTCACAACAAAATTGTGCATTTTTATTTTAATGTTTTGATGTGTCTGTGCTATTTTACTGTGCTAATTTGTTCTAATGTTGTTTTTTTCTCCTTTTTATCCCAGAGGGAATTCCCCAAGTTTTTCACATTTCGTGCAAGAGACAAAGTGAGTGGGTTAATTGTGCGCCAGTCCTTTCGCTTGATTTGAAATCTTTAACTGTGTTGCAATCTCAGTTAGGGGTATTACGAAATGAGCAGATGTGCCAGGAATATAAAGAAATGCACTTTCCTTTGACCGCAAGGTCAACCTATTGACCTGATTATTGTATTCCAAGGCAAGACTTGAGCAGGTGTCTTCTTCGTTATATGTGAGCATGTTTTAAAACTGTCGACGACTATCTGGGACCCCTGTTGCTACTGATAGCCTGTACGTCATGATGGGTGATGGCTCTTCTCTCTCCGTTACCCCTAATAGTTTCAACACAATGGTAGTACCAATACTCATTAAAGTAATGAACTATTTAATAACGTCTCCCATTTGAGAGAAATGACACCCATTAGCAGCCCTCTGAGATTGAGATTGCCTTTGATTTAATTTACTTAATACAGTGTATTGCTCACAGGCATCTTTTGATATTTAAAACAACTCAATGCTCCTGAAATTGCCAATCTGCATCTCTATTTGCTTCTTGTTAATGGGATAATCGCTGAAGAATTAAACTTGTAAAGAACCTAATGCCCCTACTTCAGAAAAGTATTGTAAAGGATCGCTTTGTAGCATTTGCAATGCTTTAACCTTGTGTGCGTGCGTGTGTGTGTGTATTGTGACTGTCTCTAGTTCGAAGAGGACAGGATCTATAGGCACCTAGAGCCGGCTCTGGCCTTCCAGTTGGAGCTCAACCGCATGCGTAATTTTGCCCTGACTGCCATCCCCTGCGCCAACCACAAAATGCACCTTTACCAGGGGGCTGCCCGGGTGGAGGAGGGTGCCGAGGTCACGGACTACCGCTTTTTTGTGCGGGCCATCATCCGCCACTCGGACCTGGTTACCAAGGTGAGGCCACGTGCATGGAACCATTAACATTGCCCTGCAGTTGTTTTTGCCACATCAGCTGGTGTTGGCCTTGGTTTCGTTCTACAGTATGTTTAACACCAAATGGTTTCCCCCTAAAATGATTGAAACAGCGTTTTATTAAAAATGACAAACAATAAAAGCATAGATTGAATGAATGTCAAGAATGACTTTGCTGTCACGAGACACGGTTCTCTACCCCATCCTATGTTTTTTCAGACATTATCGGCTGATCTTGAACTGTATGGTTTAAGAATGGTTTAAGATTACATATTAGATCTCAGAGGAATTTAATATTGCTTGCCTTTTTTTTCTTCTTTTTTTTTTTTTTACTGTTTTTGTTACGACTCTTTCCTTGATGTAGGAGGCATCATTTGAGTACCTCCACAACGAAGCAGAACGTCTGCTTCTAGAAGCCATGGATGAGCTAGAGGTGGCTTTTAACAACAACACCATGGTCCGCACTGACTGTAACCACATTTTCCTCAACTTTGTCCCCACAGTCATAATGGACCCATCCAAGGTTAGTGGAACAATAGTCTCGGAGAGCCAGCTTTTACTTGGCCAGCGCTGTGTTTATGTAGCTTAACTGCATTAAGATCTGCCTACTTGGAGAGGTATTCTGATTGACATGTACAAAGACAAACTATAACTCAACAACTGAAGTCTGACTTACAGAGAGCAATCTGTTTAGAAACTTACCAACAAGGCTGTTTTCAGGTATTTTATATCTTTTCGATAAGTAGGCTACTGTTCCTGCTTAAAATACATGTAACAACTGAATTGAGTAAATAAGACACTGCACTAGCGTCGCACCGGAATTACGGAGAAAGACTTGTAAGTGACAATGCTAACCGCCGATGAAAATCGACTTCCTCAATTCCATAAAGTTGGTCTTTAGCTTAATTAAACACAGCTGTTAATTTGATGTAGTGCTAATGTATGGAAAAGCCTGAGACTAGAGGAACAAGTCACACTTTCACATTGCTAGGACTCATCAGTCCCTTTATTTCAAGATCTCTTCTGTTAATGCTGTTGTTTATAGTGACATTTAGAACAACTAACACTGTCAATGTGAAAGCAACAACTAAGTTGCTAGCTTGTTTGTGCTGGTTTCCTGTGTTCAGATTGAAGAGTCTGTGCGTTCCATGGTAATGCGGTACGGCAGCCGTTTGTGGAAACTGCGCGTGCTGCAGGCTGAGCTGAAGATTAACATCCGCCTGACGCCCACTGGCAAACAGATCCCAATCCGCCTGTTCCTGACCAACGAGTCGGGCTACTACCTGGACATCAGCCTGTACAAGGAGGTCACAGACTCCCGGACGGGACAGGTGGGGCCCAAAGACCGACAGGTGGGACACTCATCCATTCCACTCCACAGTCTCACACTAAAGACACCACCTCCATACTGAAAACCCTCAGCTCCCACAATGCAATTCACCCATTTCTCTGAGTATTTACCGGTGTTACCTAACTGGTGCCGTTATTTTGCTTTGCCGGAGCTGAGAACCTTTAGTATGTCGGCAGTGTCTATAGTCTGACTGACAAGTCTTCGTAATGTTATTTCTATAACAGCTGAACAGGTAAGCTCAACATCACCAATGTTTCACTCCATCGTATCCCACCATTCTAAATAGCTTCATAAGACTTCATATCATCACAGTGGTATTTATTTTTCTAACGCAGTTCTTAGCTGTTTTCATGGGTTGTCAAAAAACTTTACATTTGAGAAGAGGGCACCTAGGTATATTTATTACCATTTTTAAGTTATATTGTAGGAATACACTGGCCGTTTAGCGCTTTGACATTTCCGTTGTATATGTGACAATGACAATAAAGCATTCTATTCAACCTAGGTAGGCCAAACAATATCTGAAATGAATTCAGCTTTATTAAAGGCTCACTTCTCATTGTGTCTGTAATGCCCCTAGTGGTTAAAACTGTCATTACCAGAAAATAGACCCTTCCCCCAACCCATCCCTAACAGTTCTGGGCACCTTTAGTTTAAAGACAAACGGTGAGCTGGGGAGGAAGTATGTTTAGAGCGCCCTTACCCTACACTGCACCCTAAGTGTACCACCATCATCATCATCGTCACCATCTGTGAACTGAGAGCCTCCGTGTCTCCCAGCGTGTTTGGGGAACTGACATCCTCTCTGTCCCCAGATCATGTTCCAGGCCTACGGGGACAAGCAGGGTCCGCTCCACGGCATGCTGATCAACACGCCGTACGTTACCAAGGACCTGCTGCAGTCCAAGCGCTTCCAGGCCCAGTCTCTGGGCACCACCTACGTCTACGACTTCCCTGAGATGTTCCGACAGGTACCCCTCCTAGTCTACAAGCCTGTCTTGTCGGTAGCACGCTGGTTCTCATAACCCGCGCTGGTTCTCATAACCGGCGCTGGTTCTCATAAACCGCGCTGGTTCTCATAAACCGCGCTGGTTCTCATAAACTGCGCTGGTTCTCATAACCCGCGCTGGTTCTCATAAACCGCGCTGGTTCTCATAAACTGCGCTGATTCTCATAACCCGCGCTGGTTCTCATAACCCACGCTGGCTCTCATAACTCTCACTGGTTCTCATAACTCTCACTGGTTTTCATAACTCTCGCTGGTTCTCATAACCCACGCTGGCTCTCATAACTCTCGCTGGTTCCCATAACTCTCGCTGGTTCCCATAACTCTCGCTGGTTCCCATAACTTGCTGGTTCCCACAACTCTCGCTGGTTCCCATAACTCTCACTGGTTCCCATAACTCTCGCTGGTTCCCATAACTCTCGCTGGTTCCCATAACTCTCGCTGGTTCCCATAACTCACTGGTTCCCATAACTCTCGCTGGTTCCCATAACTCTCGCTGGTTCTCATAACCCACACTTATTTAGGTGCCTCACTTATGTTTATAATTTAATTACTGTTGTTACTACAACTTAAAACTAGAACAATTGCTAAAATATATATTTTAATATATATTTGTTAATATATTTTATTTTACATTATTATTAATCTATAATAATATATATTATTTAATGCAATGTATTTTGCTTGTTGTGCCAGGCGCTTAGGAAGCTGTGGCACTCCATCAGTGTCCACGCTCACCTGCCCAAATGCCCCCTGCCCTCTGAGCTGTTGACCTTCACAGAGCTGGTCCTGGACCCCCAGGGGCAGCTGGTGCAGATGAACCGACTGCCGGGAGGAAACGAGGTGAGCGAGGTGCTTCATGGGATTTTCTACTAAATGTCCTTCTATAGAAAGCTTTATAATTTGATGTAGAGTGCATGTTGGCTTCCTGGCCATAGTTGACCACGCCCGCCTCCATTTCGCATGTCATTCGTCATTATTCGAATCCGTTGAGTCCGTTTTCTGTAATACCTATGCAATTTTGTCCAACCTAGTTACAGTAACTAGGTGGGGCTCGGGATTGGTCAATCGGTTGTTTGAGAGCATGTGTTTGTATAAAAGCCATTTAATATATTGTGTCCCGTCCCCACAAGGTGTCTCTGTGCTTCTTTGGTTGTGCACTGAAGTGCACATTTTCTGTCAGACTCTGAATTTCTTCCTAAACCACGTTTCTGCTGCGTGACCAGATCGGCATGGTGGCTTGGCGAATGACCCTGCGCACTCCGGAATATCCCGCCGGGCGAGAGATCATTGTGATAAGCAACGACATCACGCACAAGATAGGGTCCTTCGGGCCCGAGGAGGACGTGCTCTTCCTGCAGGCGTCGGAGATGGCCCGCGAGAGCCGCATCCCACGCATCTACATCGCGGCCAACAGTGGCGCCCGCATCGGCCTGGCGGAGGAGATCCGGCACATGTTCCACGTGGCCTGGCAGGATGCAGCAGACCCCTACAAGGTCAGCCAGAGGGGCGCTTACCTATTCCCGCTCTATACACGTTTGTTTGTTTGTTAGGTCTTTTCTAATATTCAATACAAAGTATTCCTGTGGAGCCTTGCTAGTATAGTAAATAAGTACATTCCTGCTATGTACACCTTTTTGATGATGTTTAGCTTGAGACTTGAATCTTTGAGTTCTAAGCCAGGGGTGCCCAAACTTGGTCCTGGAGGGCCACTATCCTGCATGTTTTAG
>JAODVN010178703.1:0-13266 GCA_025434125.1 Chologaster cornuta
AGATGTTTATTATATTGTCTCGTAAGACATGAACCCCAACTGCTTATAAAGTAACATGTCTTCTATTTAAACACACAGATGTTTTAAATAACTGGCACCAACCAGAATCTGGTAGGCTACTCATATACAAATATATAAAGCCTGGAGTTGACTACAGCATACAGCCTCTGTTGATCTACCACTAACTGTAAGATTCTATTAATATTTCAACAGTAAAGCAGATGCAGATAGCACGTTACTACAGAACATGGACCTAAATTATTGCCTATGAAAAAGGACAGATTTATTTCACCTGAGTAAAACCATTTTATGTCAAATATTTATGTAGAGAATGATGTGCAGCCGTAATTCTTATTTAATGCTGGCCTTGTGTGAACATTCTACTGCATGTATTAGAATACAATTGACCAGGTGTTTTACCAATACTGGAAGATCTGAAATGTTTAAAAATGACCCATTGCCTTTTTTTTTTAATGTCCTCGTCAGATGCATATATTCTTAAAAGTTAAAATCAATACCCAGTCTATTTAGTGGCAACACATATATAAAATATGGATAAAACGTTTCACTCTGATAATGTACAAATATATAAATAAATAAAAAGTATGAATATTAATCATAGGTCACCAACATAAGATCAAACATCAAAGATGATGGCAAAGCAAACAAACTTGGAGTGGCTGAAATGCGAGACCGAGCCTGGTGCTAGGGTCAGATTCCCTGTGCTTTTGTCAACAAGGTGCTAAATAATTCGGGAAAATACTACCCTTTCACTTTTATTCTTCTGAATTGAGAGAAAGACGCACAGCCAAACCACAGGACCACCCATACACGCCAAGACGATACGGCCCATCTTACTTTATGACTTGCTACTCGTCCTAACAGTGGAAAAGTTGGGGTCCATTTTTGTTATTTTTACACTCTATTTCCATTTCCTCCAGTCTTTAGTCTTTGTTGGGGTACAAAGAAAGCGCTCTGAATCCATTTGGATGGTGAAGAGGATACAGAATAGGTAATACAGCACCTTAAGAGTATCATTCAACTTTGATGAGCTTGGAATTCTCAAAGACGGCGGTTATCTTTAGCAAGACAGTGGATCACGCAGGACCACTGGGCAAACAGCCTGCCAGTCTCGTAAGAGTTGAAGATACTACAACCGGAGAAGCATGGTAAGAGATGTGCTTCAGTTTAATCAGGCATGCGTTTTGTAATTTACATACCTTTAATTACTATGTATTGTGCTTTGACAATATAATTCATCGTAATATTTTAGTTTGTGTTACACAGTCTATGTCTAATGGCCTCTGTCCTTGCACAAACAGTGAGCCATGCCTTGGGTTAGATGTGGTGTCCTACTGGTTCTGTGCTTCTGGCCGGTATCCTGCCTGCTGCCAACCACCTGTCCACCTGGTTGCTGCTGTCCTCGCCCTGGTTTTTTGGTTCTGTGTGAATCGCTGGGCCTGAGGTCTCTCCCTCGCTCTGTCCCCCTCAACACTTCCTCGTTGTCAGTGGCCAGGAACCAGCTGTGCAACGTAGACCACCTGCTTCAGCCCTTCTCTGGTCTGCAGGAGCTCAGCCTGAGTCATAACCACCTAGCCAGGTTTCCTCGCGGCCTGCCTCCAAGCCTGGAGAGCCTACAGCTACAGGAGAACCGCATCACGTATATTACCTCTGGTGCTCTGCGACAGCTGGGGAACCTGACTCACCTGGATTTAGAGGACAACCGCATTCGTGCTATTGAGCCTGGAGCACTTCGGGGCCTGGGAAGGCTACAGGTTCTGACATTAAAGGGAAACAAGCTAACAACACTTCCAGCAAATCTTCCCGCCTCTTTGACCCATTTGGACCTTTCAGAAAACTGTATTTCTGCCTTAGACCTTCCCTCACTGTCTGCAGTGGTCAACCTACAGGTTCTGAAGATCAACAGCAACTGTCTACGCTCAGTACCAGAGAGCACCTTTGACAGACTGCCACGCCTTCGGTCTGTAGAGCTGGCTAACAATTTATGGGTGTGTGAGTGTGATATCTTGTACCTTTACCGCTGGCTTCTGAGTGGCAGGCTAAAGATGGCTACTGATCTGGTGTGTAAGGAGCCAGTTCACCTTGCTCATCGCTTGCTTTCAAACCTGTCAGTCATAGCCATCTGTCCTTGGGTCCTGGAGCCAAATGAGAGGAGCTCCAAACTTAGCTCATCTAAACAGGATAACAACTTGTACCCTTCAACTGTGGGGACTACAACACCAGGTGTCCAACATTTTCTGGTTAACACAAGTGACTTGGAAGGATCTACAAACATATCATCAAATATCGTTGAAAGATATATTGAATTTCGCTATATAAAAGGTAATTCAACTAACTTTTCAAAACACTACTCTTTAGGGACTCTTAGCTATTCCGAATGCTTGTTACTTAATGTAATGCAATCAGCAAGTCCACCAACAGTTACATCAACTACTAATTCCCCCAATGAGAAAATGAAGTTTGTGGACAACATAACAGGACATCATCTAACTAATTCAACCTCCATTGAAGCGACAGGATTGCCATCCACAAACAAGGCGGACTCTTTGCCTACACCTAAGCCCAGACTATTCTCCAAACAGGACTCTGCTGTGGTTATAGCCCTGTTGGCTGTGTTATGTGTAATGGTAGCTTTGCTAATGCTCGCTGTATTACTACTGCTGAAAAAGATCCTTATTCGCCAACAGAGGGTGGCGCCACTTGAACAATCTCAAAGATGAACTATTAACAAGAGAAAAGTCAGTGTTACATATTTTTGATGACATGATTATATAAATATATATTTTTTTAAATGTATTTATTTTACAGTAGCCTAGCATGCTTTAACATAATTAATTGTGGTGTATAGTAGTTTAACTCACTGGGATATTTTAATAACAAACTGAAAGCCAACAAATGCTTGAATGCCAAAATATAAATTAAAATACACATTTTGTTTAGGAACCCCCCAATCTTGTATTTGGCCAAAAAAATTGTGTTTTCTACAATCTACAGAATTGTCTTGAAAACAGAGTGACACCATTGCTGATGGAAGATTCCCAGTCCACAAAAATCTTACAAAAAAAATAATTTAGAACCAGTAAAATGTCTTAGATCCAGTCCAAATGATGTGCATTGGGAAACTGGAGTTTTTGTACTGGTAGTCTACAGGGTAACACCCTGCAGAAATTCTGTACAATGCCTACGTGGGGATATTACTAATAAAGTCCACTCCTTGATTGGGATATAGTTCCCCCATTACCACACGTTTCAGCCCTAGCTCATGTTTTACACAGGCTGTAGGGGCTACAGCATGGTTTTAAATGAAAAGCAGTAACTTTTGCTTTTTATGCTGGTTTTAACTACATGGGCAATTCTGAACTCAAATTAAGGAGTGCTTTTTTTAAATAGTAACAGTAATGCTGTCATTTTTGTCCAGTTGTTTGAGTCTGTAGTCTGATAGTGCTGCTTTTATGGCATCTTCAGCAAGCACTAAAGGAAGAAACAAAGGTGAAACTGTTGGACCATAAACAAGTCAGGTAAGGGTGCCATTGTTTTGTGAACTTACTAGAGCAATGGACCTTAACTGGAGGAAGACAAAGTTCTTTGGCAATGTCCGAGTTTTTTATTTTCAAAGCTTCATCAACCTGCATAAATAGATACAAAATAAAAGCAACAATTCAAAATCAAAAATATGCACACAAATGTAAAAATAGGTGTTTAAGTGTGTGTTCTGAATTTACCGAATTTACTTTGACCCACTCAGTTGCTAAAGAACTAGAAGCAATAGCTGAGCCACAGCCAAATGTCTTGAATCTTGCATCCACAATCTTTCCATTTTCATCGACCTGGATCTGCAGGCAATCCATAAATGTAAGATTATTATATGCTACAAACAATACATTACATTACAAGTGTAATTTTGTTCAAACATTACCTGAAGTTTCATAACATCACCACAGGCTGGTGCACCCACCAATCCTGTCCCCACATTCTTGTCGTTTTTATCTAGGGAACCCACATTTCTCGGGTTTTCATAATGATCTACAACCTCAGAAATATAAAAGGAAAAGTTAAAGGTAGGAGAAAATGTATGTCGTGGTTTCCGTAGAGCTACGGCTCTGGTTGTCGTTTTTAAACTCTTAAGACTACCGGTACTACCAGTAATGTAAACACAACACACAAACACTGACATGGGCAGGATGTCATGCCTCTAACAGTTTATTTAGACAGCATCTTCGGTGGGTCCACCTACTTTTTTGTAATTGCAAGTCAAGTTTGAAAAACCTTCTGCTCATAAATATGACTGAAGAACCAACACGCTTATAAAAACAGGTAACCGCCATGTTCGTGTTGGGCGGAATCCAACGAACAAACACGAGTGGTAGATTCGGCTGGACAGCGCCGGGCAGCACCGATCATTTTTGGCCATTTGGATTTTGGCAGTGCTACACCTAGATGACGATTAAAAACATAATATATATAAAACATTGCACTAGATTCCATTAACATTAAACACATTAATTAATCAATTATAAACAGTATTATCTGACTAGGTCAGATAGTTTACAACGGTTCGCTTACAGTACACATATGTAATATTATAATCTAGTTTAGTTTTTTATTTAGTTTTTAATGCTGGGGGAATCAGTCAAACTAAACTTTCGTATTATATATAAAAAATCCCCAAAGTCTTCGCCCACGGGACCAGCTTGTTACCAGGCAGACGGCCTTTCCAACATGGCGGCCTCAAGCAACGCAGAGGAAACGCAGTTCCAAGAGATGGAAGAAGATGCTGGCATGGAGAGAGACATGGAATCAGACGACGGGGAGGAGGAGGAGGGCATGGGTGTTGAACATTCTGAGGAGGAAGAGGACGATTCTTCAGAAGATGAGAAGGAAAACGAAGCAGAAATACAACGTTTAGAGGAACAGGTACCGTATATACAACGCTACCATATGTATGCTAACTCTATGAATGGGTAAATATCCTATATGTGGCTACTTAATAAAGATCACGATTTACTAACTGATTTTGAAACTCTCTAAACTGTACGTTCTTCAGAATGGATAAAGAACCGTGCTGTTTGCACTTATTCCCAACTATTATTAAATTAACTTTAATTTATGGCTCAATGTCTCCCAACCCAACACACATTAGCTTAGCCGAATAGCCATACAGTATCAAATGCGATGTGGTACGGTAGCCTACTCCTCATGCCTTTTTGAATACTAAAGCATGCATTTGATTTAAATGCAAGTTTTTGAACGATGTGAACATACGTTATTACTAGATAGAGTAGCATACAATCAATTGATTGTCTTTACCAATTGTAAAATTATGTACGGTATTCACATATCCTTGTTTATGACTTGACGTGACGGTACTGGGGTACAAGTCACGAATTGGGCTATGCAATGCTTACCGATATGACCTGCTAATGCGTCACAAAATAAATCAACCTTTCTTATGTCCATTTCTTTGTTTTTGTGTGTTTCAGCTATCAATCAATGCTTTTGACTACAATTGCCATGTAGATCTGATCAAGCTACTAAGGCAGGAGGGAGAGCTAAGCCGTTTACGGCGCGCAAGGCAGAAGATGGGCGAGCTTTTCCCCCTCACTGAAGGTTGGTGTGACATCAGAAGGCAGCATAACAGTGAACTGAAAATAATATTTAGTCTCTACTGGTTTTCATTAAACACAATGAATCTATTCCTTACAGAGATTTGGTTAGACTGGCTCAAGGACGAAATCCGCTTGACTGAGGAGGAGCCTAATAGGGAGAAGGTCTATGAACTCTTCGAAAGGGCTGTAAAAGATTATATTTGTGAGTGGATCAATGCGTCTTTGCTCACAGTGGCATTGTTACAGTGTGCCTCTGACATTAAGCTAACTTTTTGTTGTGTATGGGTTGCTTTACACTTAGGTCCTGATATTTGGCTTGAGTATGCTCAGTACTCAATTGGTGGAATGGGCTCACCTGGTGGGATAGACAAGGTCAGGTCCATTTTTGAGAGGGCCCTGACTGCTGTGGGTCTCCACATGACCAAGGGATCAACAGTGTGGGATGCCTACAGGGAGTTTGAAAATGCCATGCTTTCCACAGTACAGGTTTGTGTTTCTGTCAGTAGCAATGATCTCACCATTCATTGTTCATGCAACTTGTGAACATGTTTTAGATAATGTAGTTATCTGTTAATTAAGGTGAGATGTGCTGTTACATCAGCAGCACTTGACAGAGCAGTGTGGGTGTCTGCTCTCTGTGTGGGAGATCGGGGTTCGATTCCCTGAGGGGGACGGACGGTCTACGTCACATGGGAATACAATGGGGATTTTAATACTGGCACATTTGGCCGGGACACGCTGATTTGTTTCCATTACCAGTTTAACTGCGCCAAGTTGTACCAAGCCTCGCCAGAGATGGACTTGCTTTGTGTGGGGCTAATGTTATCTGGCCCGCCTCCAAATAATCCGCCAGGACGTTTTGGGTTTAGTCTTCATTTCATTAATGCAATCCTAAGGCAGACAGAGAAACGTTGGTACGACTCTTAATTAGGCTGCTGTTTGTTTCCTTGTTTTGTAAGATCGATTGGGTAGCCTACTTGGCAATAAATGGAGTGTTAGCTATGAGACGGAACCACCAGGAACTTACTCATGTGGAGCGTGAACTTAGTTAAGGCATAGAAAAACTTGCCTTGTGAAGCCGTCTTGATTTTGCCAGACTAGTTTTATCGCGAGAATCGGTATGGAAAGCCTAGGAATCATTGCTACGGCAGTGCATATACTAAAATTGGAACAATGCAGTGAAGTTTAGCATGGCCCCTGCCAAAGGATGTATGAATGAATATTCCCTATACACAATACTCATCTACTCAAATATAAATGAAACAAATCTACACATTTTGTTAGTCTAGGATACATTTATTTAATCCATCGCTTATAAATAGGCAGTATGTTTTGGCTGTATTAGGACTATGGCCTAATTTGAAGTCTGGCATGGTCACCAATCATCTGTAGTCTAACCTGAAAATGAATGTTGACAAAGTGCTGCCACTATTGGACAGTGCAGTAATATAGTAGCCTTAAGTGTGTTTAAGAGGGCACTACATTTAAACATGATTGACACAAGATAAGCCCGCAGTTAAAGACCCACCTTTAAGTGGGAAGCCATGTTGTAATGGAAATGCAGCTCTTAATCGCGCTGAGCTGACCATGCCGTGCCGAGCCTGTACATTCAATGGAAAGGGCCAAAATATTATTTTTTTTCACTGTAAAATTATGAATCATTAATTTATTGTCTGTCGTCCATTTTAATTTGGATTTTAAAGTTCAATGTAAAAACAACTGGCTGAGTCCATTTAAAGAATGATCATAACATATGCTGCTTCTCCTCCAGCCTCCACCAGGCAAGGTAGCTACCTGTGAGGAGCAGGAGCTGCTGAGCGCCCAGCTGGAGCGCATACACGCACTGTTTCGTCGCCAGCTGGCTATACCGTTAATGGGTATGGCTCACACCGTTATGTATGGAGGGATGCTCTGGAAACAGGAGAGCATTGTGTTCACATTATGCATTCAAGGAAAATGAGTAATAATTTAGTAATCCTGGAGATTTCTATCGATTTTTCTAGTTTTTAGTATTCAGTGTCTGTCAAAAGAGGCACTGTGACTTGGAGACATTGCTGTTGTTTCCTAGACATGGAGGCCACCTATGCAGAGTATGAGGAATGGTCGGAAGATGGGCTGTCGCCGGCCGTGACACACCAGTACAAGAAGGCTTTACAACAGATGGAGAAGTGCAAGCCTTTTGAAGAGGCACTGGTACATACCCCCGTTTACTCTCATTATTTGACTGGAACCTCATATGTTGCAGCATTTTATTCCAATGCCAATGTGTCATTGCAGCTGGTCGCTGAGCCTCCAAAGCTAGCTGAGTATCAAGCCTACCTAGACTTTGAGATAAAGGAGGGTGACCCAGCGCGAATCCAGATCACATTTGAGCGGGCACTGGCTGAGAACTGCCTGGTACCGGACCTGTGGACAAAATACACCACCTATTTGGTTAGTGTTCCCCTCTTCAAGCAGCACTCTGGGGCAGTAAGCAGCTGATATTAATTGCACCTAGCCAGCTATCTCTAATCTAATCTTCTCCTTTGAAATGAATCTTAATTGTTTGTTGTTTTAATTTGAAAGTGTGGGGGGGGATTCTGACACTGCTATCTGAGTACTTGGACTGTTATGTTTCATTGAAGGTACAGTATAGTGCAGTTGCTTTAAAAAGTGTATTAAGAAAACCCATCAAACGCATTTGGTCTGGTGTGACTAGTGGCGGTAAATCTGCTGTGCTGGAAAAGTGACTTCTAAGTGTGATGACTGTTTAGTAATGTTACATTTTGCAGCCTCTTCAGTTTCTCATGGTTGTTTTGTTGACATACTTGCAAACTAGTCACTTTTCGGCAAAAATCGCTATTTCAAATCAAAATGTCCTTGACATGAATCGTGTAGATCTTAAGAGTTTATTCATTTTTTATTTGGGGGGGGGGGCTCAATTTCCTGTAGACTGGAGTGAGTGAGACCAAAGACATTTATGACAGAAAGCTATTGCGATCTTCTCAATTAAACGTCTTTGGTGCAACGTCTCGAGTCATTTGACAAATCAGAATCAATGTTATTCATTGTTCATGTATCCTATGGATTAAAGAAACTTTTGACAGTAGCCTACTGTACAACAAATGGGCACATATTATGAGGCAAGCCGTTTTATGCTAACGAGGCACTATGCTATTTAAATGAACGTAAGTAAACTAGCTGCTAAAGTAACATTACCTTGGGTACCTACCAATCATTAAACATACCAGATGATATCTGCTTCTCGCAGAGCTGTTGCTGCTTTTATTGACTGGAGTGCTTCCCTGAATTGTCATGTCATGATTTGTCAGGGAAAATACAATAAACATTGTAACAGTTAAATGTTCATGTGGTCACAATAACCTGGAACATATGGAAAACGGGGTTTATAGCAAAGGCTAATTTGCCACATCTGATTCTACATAGCCTCACAGCATGCATAATAGCCTAATGTTAATAGCTTACTACACTGTGAATGCAACACTAACTTTAAATGTGCTTTTGCAACAAATAATTGTCCTTGCAAATTATGGCAGGAAAATAACACTAGGCAAAAAGTATTAAGTTAATAAATGTCAATAAATAATAAATGTGTTTTTTGCCTGAAGCAAATACAGCCTTTACCCATTATTTCTAAAATACACCAGAATGTTTTGTGGGTGAAAAACATGTCACTTTTTCAACCCTCCTGAGTTTGCAGGCATGTGTTTACTGGGTTCTGTAGGACCGTCGGCTGAAAGTTAAAGACTTGGTTCTGTCCTCGCATGAGCGTTCTGTCCGTAACTGTCCCTGGACCATGGGACTGTGGAAGAGTTACATCCTGGCCCTTGAGAGGCATGGAGCTAACCATGAAACAATCTCAGGTAACCACTGTCAATAACTTTTAACAAAGATTAGAACATTTTAGGTTTTTGTTAACCAACCATTGCTATGATTTGCTTTGAGAAATTGAAAAGTGTTTCCCATTTTGACCATGTGTATTTGTTATTATTTATACTGCTTTCATACATATTTTGCAGATGTTTTTGAAAAGGCTTTGAATGCTGGCTTTATTCAGGCTACTGATTATGTGGATATCTGGCAAGCATACCTTGATTACCTTAGGAGACGTGTGGATTTCAGCAAAGGTGAGAACCTTGGTATGTATTTCAGTATGTATTTATTAAAGGCAATTTCATTATTAGCTTCCTATTGATCCGGCTAACCTGGGTCTTTCAGAATCAAGCAAGGAGTTGGAGGAGTTGCGAGCTGCCTTCACTCGCTCTCTGGACTACATGAAACAAGATGTTGAAGAGAGTAAGTGGAGTTTACTCCTGTGGAAATGTGTATGTGTTATATTTGATGATGTTGTATTTACTTTTGACTTGTTCTTTTAGGGTTTAGCGAAAGTGGGGATCCTTCCTGTACAATAATGCAGATATGGGCACGGATAGAGGTATGGTTAAAAAAAGATAACTTCATGTAAACTACACTCACGAATTATTTTGTACATGTGTATGTTTTAAACAAACAACAACTCATATTTCCCATCCATATGTCTACTTTCGTCCACAAGGCCCTCCACTGCAAGAACATACAGAAGGCTAGAGAACTATGGGACAGTATAATGACAAAAGGCAATGCCAAATTTGCAAATATGTGGCTGGAGTACTATAACCTTGAAAGGTCAGTCAGGGGTCACTCAGATGACGACAGAATGTGAACGTCCTTTTCAGTACATTGGCCTTCATGGTGCATTGTTGCGTTTGTGTGCTCAGGTCTTATGGAGACCCTATCCACTGCAGAAAGGCTCTCCACAGGGCTGTCCAGTGCACCTCCGACTACCCAGAGCATGTGTGTGAAGTCCTGCTCAGCTTTGAGAGGGTGCAGGGTGAGTTTGACAAAGCCAGCATTGACTTGCTTTGATGTCCATCAAACTAGAGGCTAGATGATGGCTGGCACCCCGGCAGCATAAATACGATTTAAGAGCCAGTTGTTAGGCGTCTCGATGAATGGCTTCTGTTGCCGCTGGCCATTGCTTTTAGAGCAGGGATCCCTTCAACGACATTTGATCACAGGGGAATCTCTGGGAAGAGTGTACAAAGACGGGAGGGGTATTCTCCTTGTTAAGAAGGCGTGCGCCACGTAGCTAATGGGGATCGCATAATGACTACATCGGCCATCTGCAGTCTAAGCGCTGAACGGAGCGTCTTCTGCGCTGCAGGGTCTCTGGAAGACTGGGACGCAGCGGTGCAGAAGACCGAGACCCGCCTCAACAGGCTGCACGAGCAGAGGGCCAAGGTGAGCGGCCCCCACCAGCGCAGCAGGTCTGTCTGCCCCCGTTGCTCCCTTGCTGACCTTCGCCTGTCCGTCAGGTGGCGGAGAAAGAGGCCAATCAGGCCCGCCAGGAGGAGGTGCAGGCGGAGCAGCGGCGGAAAGCCAAGGTGGAGAAGAAGGGACAGAAGAAGGGCCAGAAGGGAGCTCGAGTGGGGGACAAGAGGAAGGCAGACGACCAGGACCGGGACTGGAGTGGGAACGCTGGTACGGCACAACGTGTTGCTCGCTGTTGTCAGTTTTCACTGTTTACACATTCGGTTTCACCCGAGTCTTTTTCTGTCACAAGCTCCTAAGAGGCCGAGAGCGGACGGTGTCCAAGGCAACGAGGAGGATATGGAGACTGAGATGGGACTCTTTGGACGGAAAGCCCTTGGCCAGAAGCCTGGACCACCTGGCGCTAAAAAAGCCCACCCATCAGCCTCTGCCCCGAAGCAACAGCAGGGCAGCTCGGAGCTCCGGAACGACAACTACAGCGTCTTCATCAGTAACCTACCCTACACGCTGCAGGAGCCCGAGGAGAAGCTCAGGGGGCTGTTTGAGCCCTGCGGGCCCATCCAGCAAGTGCGCCCTGTCTTCAGCAACAAGGGCATCTTCAAAGGCTATTGCTATGTGCAGTTTGAGTCAAAGATGTCTGTCCCTGAAGCGCTGAAGCTGGACCGAACAGAAGTAGACGGCAGGCCCATGTTTGTGTCACCTTGTGTAGACAAAACCACCAACCCTGAGTTCAAGGTGAATATGGTGCGGTGTGCACATGCGAGTGTGTGGCGGGGTGTTGCAGGTGTGACATGTAAAATCCTCCTTTTAATCCTTCCTGCAGGTGTTCAAATACAACCCGACAATGGAGAAACACAAAATCTTCATATCCGGGCTGCCTTTCTCCTGCACCAAGGAGCAGCTTGCGGACATGTGCAAAGGTCACGGCACTGTTAAAGATGTGCGTCTCGTCACATATCGCTCAGGCAAGCCCAAGGTGAGGCATGGGGAGGCACGGGGCCCTGTTCAGATCTCCTCTTTCGTCTTGATGGTAGTGTGTATGGTTTGGCACAAGACACGTACACACACACGCTCAGTCTCATACTAACATGCTTTCAGTTTAAATCCAAGCACAATCCTATACAAATTAAAGTCATGGATTTTATGGCATTTGGAGGTGAAACTACCAGTGATACTAAAGCTCACACACTAGTCATCTTATGAAATATTTGCTAAGACGTCTGGATGTCTGTGGATAATGCTTCAGAGGTGTGATCATTATACATGGCTGTTATTGATCTCTGTGCAGGGATTGGCATATGTTGAGTTTGCCGATGAAACCCAGGCTTCACATGCAGTCCTGAAAATGGATGGCACGGAAATAGAAGGCAACAAAATATCTGTTGCCATTAGTAACCCACCCGGGCGAAAAGACAAACCTGGATCCATGGCAGCCACGATGCCGCGACAAATCTACGGATCGTAAGTTTGCATTGTTCTCAATTGGGACATTTTCAACTTTAAACACTCACCTCTCATGTTTCCACCCCAGCTAACCATGACAGGTAATGTGAGGACTGTCATTAAGTTGCAGTGTCCTGCTTCTTCTTTGTCTGTAGACGGGGGAGAGGACGCACCCAGCTGTCACTGCTGCCCCGGTCCTTGCATCGGCCAGCTGGCTCGGCAAGCAATACTGAGAACGGCACGGCAGCGAAACCAGGACTAGTCAGTGAAGCAGCGAATGCTACTGGGGACACTGGAGCTGAGGCACCAAAAGCTCTGTCTAACTCAGACTTTGCCAGAATGCTGCTCAAAAAGTGAGACGAGTGCAGAAGTTATGGCTGCCTTCATATGGAAAGGCATCTTGTGTTCTTTCATATTTGTGATGTTTTCTTTTCTCTAGCAGGGCAAATAATGTTCCAATAATCCAGCCCCATTATTACAAATGTTTATTAGTTCCTGTGAAAATGCCTTAAGTCACCCAATAGATCCTGTCTTTTATCCCTAGAACAAATGTTTTAATATCTACCCAGTGGGATAGGACGTTGAAATTATACATTTTTGTTGAGTCTTTTTGGAACTGGTCAGCTGGTATATTTTAATAAAAATGTATCATATTTGTATGTAAATAGATTGTACTTGTATTATTTTTGTTGTGCTAGGTGTAAAAGGATTTGACAACCAATAGGGGAGAGCATTTTTTTAACTATTGTGAATGTTGTTTCTTGTTTAAAAAGATGTGTGTTTGTGTGTGCGTGTGTGTGTGTGTGCGTGTGCGTGTGCGTGTGCGTGTGCGTGCGTGTGCGTGTGCGTGTGCGTGTGCGTGTGCGTGTGTGTGTGTGTGTGTGTG
>JAODVN010178810.1:0-13256 GCA_025434125.1 Chologaster cornuta
ACACACACACACACACACACACACACACACACACACACACACACAGATATACACAGCGCTGGCTTGACATGTCACTTAAAACTGTGTCTCATCCAACAAAACACACCTGTAATAACCCTGACTGATTAGAACAGCTCACACACACACACACACACACACACACACGTGAATGTGAGCATATGTCATGTTTAGCTTTACATAGCCTGTTTTCATATTGCTTTTATTAATATCCTATGGGTGAAGCACTTGTGAGTGACAAGACCGACAGCAGCAACAATAATAACATTAGAGCGCTCATATAAAATGATCTCTCCCTGATAATCCAGACAGATGTTGTGCATTCCAGTGGCCACCCCCCATCTCAAAAGCCATCGCCACTTCTGTCACTCAGTGTGCTCTTGCCCGATCGTGTCGTTATTCACATGAAGTCTTTCCAGTGGAAACACTAATCATGTTTTATTGAACCCCTACTAAAACCTGTCAAGACGTTAACAGTTTTTCTGCGTGATGCTCCGCTTATAATGGGCTGTCAGCCATCTTTCATCCGCAGCCCGGCCGGCTATTGGCAGCGCTAAGCTTGGCATTGGCTCCAGGCCGGGAACACTAAGTGAGGGACAGCCAGGTTCTGGGCGGGTTTGGGGGGGCTGGCTGATAGCCTCGGGGCGTATAGGCTTGGGCTAACGAGCGCTGTGGATTGGAGCCCGAGAATTCAGAGCTCATCAAGGCAATGCTGACGAGGTGGAGAGCTAATTGTTACTGCAATAATGTCTCTGCAGGTTTAGCTGTGCGCTCCTCTTCCAGCCAGCTCCTCCTCGACTCCTGCATGCCCTGCAGGCAGTGAGAAGACCTCTGCTGACCTCCACACATTAGAGACGATAGCCCGCTGTCTCTCTCCAGGCGAACATACTACTGTGGCCTGCAGTGCCAGCAGCCGCTACTGCACCGTAGCACTGACACACACCGATAGTGTATGAGTGTCGGTGGTTCTCAAATCAAACAGTTGGTTCTCAAACAGGTTGACGCATGACCTCCAAGAATGCAAAGTAGTGGGAATGCGCTGCACAGATATACAGCTATAACACAAATGGTTAATCATTTTCTATCATATTTAAGCTTTGATTTCAACCAAAGTGTGTGACCTTAAACAAACTGCATTAAAGGTAGTATAAGATAATAATTTTTTTATAAATTATGTCACCAAATATCATCTCGCGATCCACAATCTTATTGTTCTCTTTGCGTACCGAAAAGTTCTCCAATGTTTTGACACAGCCCTGCTTCGTGAGTAGGAACACATACACCCCACAACCACCATATCTAACCTTCACAATGTGTTTCCAATGTACGGGGCGAAGCGTCAGAGGGAGCGCTCTATGGCATTGAAGGGAGAGCTGGATTTTTTGTCTCGTTATGAGCTTGAATTTAGCCAGCGTTGTTGAGAATGACTTACTGTATGCCTTTAACTCATAGTGTTCCCATTGGCTAAATGTAACCATTTCAAACTTAGAGTTTGAAAACTATACCTGGATAATGTCCGACAGGGTCCAGTTCAGCTGACACAGGTATTCCCGGGCCAGGCTCATGTCTTCTGCTGCTGGGAGGCTCATAAGCATCACTGCCTTGGCCGGGACTGTGGGTGATTGATTCAGATCAGCGCTGGTCAAAACGTCAGTTGAGAAGGATTTTTTTTTTTGGCAGGGAAGGGGAATGCGGTGCCAAGTTTTTCGTCATTAAATGTAATCTTTGGAGTCAGTTTTGAAAATATGTCATGTAGATGAATGGCTGTTGGAAAACGGAGCCGCCTGGGCGATTTGGATGAAGTTTCTCTCGTTTCTTCCAACTACAATTCTTTGAGGAAGTGAAGTACCAGGATTACACTACAAGCTGGCAATTTTCACATCCTAGTTATTTAGTCCGATCCTCTTGTTTCCAGTTACTTTAATAAACTGGTATGGGTCAAATGCTTTGCTCAAGGCCACATTGACAAGACAGACAGTTCTTGTTGAACGTAAATGGACCTTACCAATGATATCTAGTTTCTGGACTGTAATGTTTTCCAGTATATGTTGGGACCACTGCCCTGCATTGTAAACAAATATGAGTATGAAGTTTGGATGTTTCCTTTATATGTTTTGTCTGCATAAAAATAGAAAGTTCCAGGAATGTTTCAAGCCAAATTTAATCTTTATTAGACTGTTTCTGTACAAAAAGCACTGGATCACAGGGGAAAAAATCATGCATATATTTACAGCATGGCCCGAGACAAAGAGAGAAAAAAATAAAACATTGTATCCTAAAGACATTAATTAAACATTGTGCTTTGATATACTTTGATGATATACTTCATTTTTCACAAAGATGTGGTACCTCTCCCCTTTTTCACATTTAATTAAACATTGAAAAAAGTATAGTTTGCAGTTTTTAAAACCTCTGCTGAAAGCTTTCTACAACTATGACAAAATATTTTTGCAAGCCATTTGAAAACTCTGGATGGGGCCAATCTGAAGGTAGAGGAGTGAAGTCAGCCAAGGTTCCGCTGCTTGTGTTTCGTTCAGAATGAGCTCTGAGAGCCACCTGATTCAAATCAGATGTTTTTGCGAAGTGTAGAAGTGCAAGCTGGGATTCCTTCAGTGTAAAAGTGGCTTTGAAACGGACCTGACAGATGTTTGCCAACAAGTCCGACATGCAATGCTATCCAGTGATTGTAACTTTGAGTCAATCACAACAATGTTTTTACTTGATCCAAATTCTGCCATAACCGATCCTGATTAAAAGGATAACTGTGAATTTAACTTTATATTCATTTCTTCAGAAGACATGCTCCTTTTTGCAAATCTGTGGTAATCACTAGCCAAGAAATTCTAATAGAGTTCATGATTGCGATGTAGACATTAGACAAGCTAACATGGGTGTGGATGTGATCCATCTTCTGTAGAAAAAGAGCAGGAATCACAGCAATTTACCTTTTCCAAGCCACACCCCTTTTTGCATGTCTTCCAATAACAGTTGACTCTGGGGTTTCTATGGTGTTTTGTCCTACTTAGTTACAGTAACTAGGTATGACCACTTTAAGGGGCGGGGCTTGGGAAATGGTATTTAGAAGTGAGGCATTGAGAGGGATGCCGAATACATTCAATTACAGTCTCAACTAAATTCTAGTGAGAACTCAAACATCTTCAGAATCACCAAAATTAAATTTATAGATGTACTCTTGGAGCATGATCAATAAGTCATGTATCAGTAAGGCATCAAATAAGACTTTAGTTATCTCACATTTCCAAATGTTTCCACAAGCATGTGGAAGATTAGCTTGCATAACTGAACTGGAAAACAATTGCATAAGTAAATGATACAAGATTGTGTGCAACAACAATAACAGCACCACCAACAACACGAACATAGATGGAACGTTCCTTGAGATTAGTGACCCAAATATTGGAGTGGTTTTAAGTTCTCACCATAAACAGATTAGCTAGTGTTGGGTCTAATAGTAAGGTGGTTGAAAGATTATACTGTTAACACCCAAACCAACAGAAACAGCAAATGAAAATAAGACAGATGAAATATGTTTTTGATTTTAAAAAGTTCACGTGACAATAAGTTTGCCATTTCAATATAGCCCAAAACAAATTGGTGCATATTTGATCTAGCTTCATCTTTTTCACATAGCATATTTTCCTTGTTTGCCAAGATGAGTTACTCGCATTAAGTGCCCCAACAAAAATAGTGCATTAAGAAATAACCATGATTATACAATTCACAATAATACACAGAGGACAAGAAGAACAAGAGAACACAAATGCTGTTTACAAAAAGTTAAATATAGTATCGGAAAAGCATTTTTATACAAAAGTGATGGAGTGTAAATCCTGCTTCAAAAACAGGGCGACAAGTTGGGACAGTTTGTTTTTACAAAAGGGATTTCCTCTCACAGGTCACTCTTTTTACAATATCTAAAATGTATTAAGACATCAAATGTGTTTACATATATATTTGAGACTATCATTCAGGCCTAAATCACAAAAAGAATTCCCAAAACATACTTTATAAATACATATAAAATAAGCACAGAAGAATAACAATGCGATTTTGTACCTAAATGTGATTAAACTGTTGCAAGCTTTTCTGGATAAAATCTACCACTCAACACACCTGTAAGTATAACTATTGAACTGTAGTTCAAGATGGTAGACATCCAAAAATAATAGTAATAAAAAGAAACGTAACCTAGAACCTCGGTTGTCCTGACATTATTGAGAAATGTTAGTAGAATATTTGTGTTTACCTCCAACATGTCAACTCTTTCATTATCTTAGAAAATTACTGCATTTCCTTCCTCTCAAAATATGATAGACAAGCACATTTTTTAAGCTATGGTATGGTACATACAGGAAATGTGACACAGAATACCCACAATCCATATGCAGTCTGTCGCTCGATGCATTGGTGTGTTTGATTGACGTGTCAGAAAGCGAGAGACTGATTAGAAAGAGTTTGATATTCCTGGTTTCTGGTTGTGTTTGTTCTCCAAAGGCCTTAGCGCCCACTGTGGAGCTCTCCTGAGCTACCATATGCCCCTAGCTCATGTGACCTGTGAAGAGACATGCAGCTTCTAGTGCTGTCCTTGTTGCTGGAGGTGAGCAGACGCAGGAGAACTTCAGGACAGAAGGTGTTGTTGCTGCCTGTCCCGGCTCACAGTGATGCACGGACATGGAGACACATCTTCAGGCATGCAAGCAAGCCTTGGAACAATACACCGTACATACCCACCTAAACACACACTGCTCTCTCTCTGAGAGGAGGACACCTACATGTATGACCTTTGTAGAAGTCTACCTGCTTAACTGCTGCAGTTATTTGGGCTCAACCCACAGAGTTGTTGTAGATGCGGTACATCTTCTTAGTGGTCAAAGGTTCTACAGGAGGCCTGATAAACTAGCTGGTATGTTAAACAATGTAATATTTGTTCTACTGTATTAAATACACTAGAGAGGGTGGGCTTTATACTGTAGGAACTCATAACAGTGGCTAATGCTTGCAGGCAAACCAATGGGCTCTTGCATGTGTTGTGGGAGAAGGTTATTTCTTCAGCTAACAAAATCATGTGAAAGGGAAGGTCGACCGGAACTGGGTGTCTGGTCTATTTGTGCCATAAGGGTTTCCTGGATCAAAGAAATGGAAATATCTGGGAATGTTTCTGTGCAGGTCCTGTGAGCAGATGGTTGAAGGTGTCTTGACACGAATTCCACATCACATGGGCGGAACGATGAGGCCAGCCATTGCTGAAATTCAACAAGACACAAAAATACTTAATTTTTTCCATGACCCAGAATACTGTGCTTAATTACGATTTATCACTGGAAGGCAGAAAGAATGAAACCACGAGGTCTTGATTCCGCAGCTGTGAAGTGCATGAAGAAAGATTTAATATTAGGAAGGGATGATCTTGCATTAAAGCTGCTCAGACAAAGAAGCAAATTGGCGGCCACACTGGCCACAAGCCGTAACTGCACTCTGTATGATATTGAGCGGCATAAAATATATATATTGTTTTTATATTTCAGTAGACCTTTTTGTTTCAATGTTGTTACACTTGATGGTACATCTTTATCCATGGCGGTGAGGCTGAGCGCCATGATTAATGGGCGGAACGCTGTTCCTGATACATAAAGTGCCTGTTTGCTAGTGTTTTTCCACATCACTGTAATATCTTCTTGCATCGACAACAAGAGGTGTGTCATCTTATCCTGATGGTTTCACTGGGGCTTGGAAAATCCAATTCTAATAGTGATTAAAAGTTCAAGTTAGTTTTACCATAAAGCTTTATGCAGCTAAGCAGCTTCATACGTCATTTTTATATGTTGTCATCCCCACAGAGCCACATTAAGTTATGGATCAACTTTGACCGTACAAACCAGTCAGCGACGCCCGATCAAACAAACTCTTTTTTTTTTTTACGGACACCGTCCCCTCCTCAGCTGCTGATTGGTTGCTAGGCAGGAAAGGGTGGTTGGAGGGGGGATGCTCACCCTGTAAGCTGCTGCCATTGGTGGAGGTGCAGGTTGGGGGCGGGGATGTCTGTGGCCGCACGACCGGGGCGAAGGCGCTCTTCTGTTTGACTGCAGAGATCATAATGACAGAATGACAGTCTGGAGAGGAGAGGTGTAGGAGGAGACAGGGAGGTGCCACAGGGAGGTGGGCGGGGCTCAGGCAGGTGGAGGAGGTGAGTGATTGGGCGGAGATGAGGTGAGTCATGCGAAGGGAGAGGCGGGGGTGAGGGGAAAAGGGTGGGAGGGGGAGGGGCTGAGAGGAACCTCGTTGGAGGCGCAAACATCTGACAAAGTTGATCCATAACTTGAAGGCCCACAATTCATCAGGACACACAACCTCAAGCGTGTGTGTGTGTGTGTGTGTGTGTTCTCGAGCATGAAGTGTCAGTATCCAATAAAGGTCTCAAACCTTTAAAACCAACGCGTCATGTAATTCCTTTGTGTTGGTAACGCTCTAGGTGTTTGAGCAAATGGTTATCACTTTTTATTTAAAGAGACAGCAGATTTTTGATTAGCAAATATGAAAGCACTGTGATATTAGTGAAAAAGATTAAAGGACAGCAGTTGCAAAATGGAGCTATAAAATACAGGGAGGAATGTAAATGTGGCTGTTGTTGCCAACAGCGACTACAGCCCCTTTACGGCTATATCCAGCAAGCTTGCCGCTTGCTAGCTAGCATTTGCTAATGTTGGCTAGCACTAGCGATGGGCCCACAGTATGGAAGCAGGAACGATGATGATGCCATGGGGATGTTAGTGGGTTAGTAGTGGAAGAAATGAGAATGAAACATTCGGAGAACAATGCATGGTGTTGTTAAACACACACCTCCACACACACAACCAGTGTTCATTTTGTTGACAAAATATTTCCGTCATATTTTCGTCAACGACACTTTTTCCATCACTAAAACACTCGTTAACGAGATAAAAATAGATCAACGATAATGAAAACTAGGACTAAATTTTATGTGCATTTAAATTGACGAAATGAGACGAGATGAAATGCTACCACACCAACTGCATGCAACAGGCCATACCGGTATTAGACTTTTGTCTGTTTTTTCTAATAGAGAAAAAACATTTTGACTAAAAGTTGACTCAAATGTAATGATTTTTCATTGACGAAAATATACTAAAACTATTTAGAATGAAAATCACAAAAGCTTAAGTATTTTCGTCTAAAGACTAAAACTAAGACTGAATCTAAAATTGCTACCAAAATGAACACTGCACACAACACTGCAACACATCCATCCACCAGAGACCAGACATCCACAGGCACGGAGATGTTTCTCCAGCTCGTTACGACTAAATAGGTCTCCATGAGACCTGTTGCTTCGACACAGTCGCTCTGGCAACCCAGACCTTCCTGAGGGGGTTGCTCAGACATCACTAGTTGCTAACATACACCTGCATCTTTCAGACCAGAGCAGACAATTGAGGCATGAAGATGGGCAAAGTTCCTATGACTGAGGCAGCAAAGCCTTGTGGGAACAGAGATTGAATGCTGGAGTTGTGAAGTCTTTAGTAGCCTGGAGACTCAACGCAACAGTATTACTGCTGCACTTTAAATTATGCTACAGTATTTCCGTGAATGGGCTTCCTTGATTCCTACAGTATAGACTTCTGACTAATGACGCCATCAGAAGCAGAAGCAGAACCTTTGCTTTTACAGTACAGAATTATTAGAAAATATGTATGTTCTATGTTATGTTAATAATGTTTCTCTCTATAACTATAAATGTCAGCAACATCCAATGTGTTTTAGGTGTATAAATAGCAACCCCATATGAGTAATGACTATGTGTATGTTAGGTGGGTGATGCTTTACTGAAGGCATAATAAAACCTTCATAAGCAACGCTAAGCAGTTATTATTCCAGCCAAATACAAAGCAAAAGGCAATTGACCTTAAAAACAACCCATAGTCCTGTAACTGGGAGCACGGGATGAACTGGGAACACTAAGCACCACTTACTGGCATAGGGAGAGTTAGCTGTAGATCCATTGAGAAAGCTGGGAGATCCCGGAACGCCGAGGTTGGTCATTCCGGCTGTGCCGTACCCGTTCATGGTGGAGGTGATGGTATTGTAGTTAGACTGCTGCGGGGTGGAGACTGGCACGTAACCGCGGGGAGACACGCTGTTGGAGTTGCGGGAGTAACCTGGGAATGGGAGAAACACACGCAGGGTTACCGCGGCGACGTTACGACAATACTGCATGACTCCTGAATTGGTAAATGTACTGTACCCTTCTGGCCGCTCAAAGCGATGCACCGGATTGCTTCTCATTCACCACTTCACACACACATTCACACACTGACTGACTGCTGCCATGCAGTTGGTGTTTAGGTGAGGAGTAAGCTACACTGTACCCTGCTGGTGGTGAATACGCCGTTTATACTGCAGTGCATCATCAATCAGAATGTTACAGTTCACCCCAGGACTATGGGGTGAACTGTAACATTCCACTGCTTGGGCCTTACTTTAACGATCTAAGCACATGGTCTAAAGCGTGAGGGGCTAATTGCGTTCAGGGCATGTCCAAATCCAAATTTGCTAGTTTAACGGCGGGAAAAGCAGTTGTTACGCCGGGCCCATCGTTCAAAGGGGTTGATCTTACGCTCTTCATTATTCATGGGTGTGTTTAGCCTACCATACATTTGCTAGGACCAATCATCATCTTTTCTTGTAATGCAGTAATGCAGCATTACTTTAATTAGAAATTGTAATTTTATTACTGTTTCTTAAAAAGTAATTAGTTACACTACTAGTTACTTAAAAAAGTAATAATGTTACAGTAACTATTTACACTGGTCACAGCGCAGTAATACAGTAATATGTGTTATTTATACTGCGTCAGTACTGCATACTACACTGCACTAGTACGTTTTCAATTTGATCATATTAGTGCATTGCAATAAATAAAAACAACTCCACGCAACTCCAGACTGTTCCACGTAATGTCTGACAGCTGAGTTGTGTAAAACTAGATTTTTCCAAACATTTGTAAAGTGTCACTTCTGCAGCGATTCCCTACGGAGGAGCCGAGCACATGTTTTCTTTTAGCTCTAATGTGGTGGAGGTCACATTACATGACCCCCCCGCCATGTGTCCCACAGTACGTGAAGGTGAAGAACCACCGTTTCACACTGAACGACAACGAACAAGCTCAAATCAGTGTTGATCTGTTACAAGAACTATCCTGTTGTATTGTGTTCAAAGAGAGCAGCTAGACCTCAACACACACACGTGCCCACACACACGCACACGCACACACACACAAGCACACAGACGCACACACACGCATACACACACAAGCACACACACACACAAGCACAGAGACGCACACACACATGCACACACACACAAGCACGCACACACACAAGCACAGACGCGCACACACACACACACGCACAGAAGCACGGACACACACACACACACAGACGCACAGTCCTGCAGTACAGTACATGTGTTTCCCATCGGCCCTCGTTCTCTCGCGCTCATTCTCGTCCCAGGGCAGCGCTCCAACATACCACCACTGATGGGAATTGCGTTGGCTCGCTACAGGAAGTGTGTGTGGGGGAGGGGGGGAGGGGTGTGGAGGTGAGGAGAAATGGAGTGATGGAGAATATAAGACAAGAGAAAGAGAACTTGATAGTGAGAGGAAAACAGAGAGAGAAAACAGGTGAGAGAGAGAGAGCGAGAGAGAATAAGAGAGAGATGAAGTGAGAGATGGAGAGAGAGAATGAGAGAGGGAGAGAGAGAGATAATGAGAGAGAGAGAGAGAGAGAGAGAGAGAGAGAGAGGGTGGTTTAAGGTTAATGTGTACTAAGTAATTTTTCTACCTGAGTGTGTCCCTAGCCCATGTGACCCTGCTAAAGGGTAAAGTGTTCTTCTATGCAGACGTTGTTTTTATTTACATTAGTTAGTGTGTACTTAGTGCACATGTTAAGTGGGCAGGGCATTGTGGAGGGGGTTAAAGGTCAAGGGGGAGACTCTGTGGCCTGCAGAGAGCAAAAGCCCCAAAACCTTGCCTACGGGGAAAGCTCGGTAACACAATCGCCGTGGCGCCCGGACTGACATCAGACCAAGGTCGGTCCAAGGTCGCCCTGGGAGGTCAAACAAATGTAGTCGTTTACTAATGCCACACAAACACACCCACACACACACGCACACACACACCCTGTCAGGACCAGGAACGCTGGTAATGACAAACTCCAGGCCTGCAATCGAAATGTTGGGTGACGCAAAACAGACCTGATCTAGCCAGCTGGTTTAGAGTCCCTGTTGAAGCTGTACATGACATGTGTGTGAATACTGTACAAACTGTACATGCATGTGTGTGTATATGTATGCATGTGTGTATGCGTTTGTGTGTGTATGTTGGTTTATGCATATGCGAATGTGGGAGTGTGTGTGTGTGTGTGTGTGTGTGTGTGTGTGTGTGTGTGTGTGTGTGCACAGGCCTGCTGACAAGGGGGGGAAACTGGGTCAGCTATCCCCGGGCCCTGGGTCAAGGGGGGCCCCAAAGGGCCCTCTAACCTTTAAATAATATCTTGGAATAGTTTGTCAAAAATAAAGATTTGTCAAACTTGATATAGTATTTGTGAGTCACGTAAAAGCTTGTTATTTGTACCTTTTATCTTTATTTTACTCAAATCATTATTTAACTTTGCCTATACTGTACCTCCCTATAATGTAAAACATGGGTTTGGTCTGTCAACGCTACGGCCAATGTCAAGACACACTGCAGTACCCAATCTGGCCACAGATTTTCATTAGAAAGATGTGTGGCGCTGTTGACTGATTTAAAGCGAGCGGATAATGAGATGAATGCAAGCAGAAAGTTAAAATGTACATTTACATTTGATCATTTAGCAAGACAACTTGTTTCCTTAGCTCCTGGCTCAACATCGTAGCGAAACAACGTTTCTCTTTTTTTCATCACTATCCAGCAGGCTGTTCAATATACCATTTAGTACCAGATGAGTCAGCAGAACTATCTAGACCAGAGCTCTGCATCTTCTGACACGCACAGCGATGTGCAGCGTATTTTCCCCGCCTGGGAAAATGGCTCGGAGAGGACCGTTAAGGGTTCAGGCCCGATGAAAACTCTAGTGTGTGTCTGTATGTGTGTATGCATATGCATGTGTGTGTGTGTGCGTGCGTGTGTTACCCTGGTCCTGTGCTGCCTCAGAGATGTTGACAGCCAGCTGGCTGCTGAAGGAGTTAACTCCCATCATGCTTTGGTGGGAGGCGGAGCCTGTCAGCGAGGGGAGCTGGTTGTGGCTGCGAGGAACACTGTAAAGGGCCTCTGTTAGGTCTGCTGCTCGCTTCAGGATGATCTCCTGCAGACACACACACACACACACACACAAGTTCAAAAAATATATTTTAGATAATAGTATTCCTGTGTGTGTGAGAGAGAGTGAACATTAACTAAGTCACTGGAAGAGAGTTATTAATCCCTGCAGATGTCTCACGTTCTAACCTGCGTTCTTCAGTCAACCCACTATGACCAGTAACATTAATCTACTGGGCAGCTTGCAGTAGAAGCAGATGACATCTCCCTACCCCCCTTAGAACGTCAACTAACAAATCGATCTTATCTTCTATCTTTTAAAAATATAAAATTAAAATGAAAGTCCTTGTTACTGTAAGATCATAGAATGTTTGCACTTTGTTGGACCTTATGCTTCAAACATGGATCTCCCAGTGTTATACTGTATGGTGTTTATTAGATAAAGTATGGTGATGTATAACACACAGCAGTTAGCCCTCATGACATGTAGCTGTCATTATCCCAACACAATGTTGGTTGCTATGACAACTGATCTCTTCTGCTGTTGACACATTGTAGTGTTTGTAAGTTGCTTTAAACAAAACCGTCGGTAAAGATAAATGTAAACGTAAAAAGCGGTAAAGGTAAATGTAAACGTAAATGTAAAGGTGATAAACGTGTAAAGGTAAGGGTTAATGTAAATATAAAGGTAATGGTAATTGTGAGGGTAAGTGTAAATGTTAAGGTAAACATAAATGTAAAGGTAAATATAAATGTAAAGTAATTGTAAATATAACAGTAAAGGTGAATGTAAATGTAAATGTAAAGTTAAAAGTAAATATAAATGTAAAGGTAATTGTAAGGGTAAATGTAAAGTTACATTTAATTTACAGTTACATTAAAGGTAAATATTAATGTAAAGTAAGTGAAAGGGTAAATATAAATATAAAGCTAATTGTAAGGGAAACTGTAAAGGTAAATTTAAAGTTAAATGTAAGCATAAAGGTAAAGGTAAATGTAAATATATAGGTAACGGCACATGTAAAAGTGGTAAAGGTAAAGGTAATACAAAGTATAGAGTGGTACCTGGTTGTTGTGAGGCATTCCGTAAAGGGCCTCCACCAGATCTGCCGCCCTTTTCAGTAGAACCTCCTACAATATAGACAAATCACAGTTAATAACAAACATATTCAAAAGAAGAAGGAACCTTTGTGGAGATACTGTACATAACAACGTTTCAAATAAAAGTAATAATTTACAAGGAATTTCACATTGAGTTTTATTTTATTGTATTTAACCAGGCAAGTTACCAAATGAGAATAAGAACAATATTAATATTTGCAGGAGCAACCTGGCAAGAGATGAAGTCTCTTGGGTGTGGGTGCTTGGGGAATTGTTGACTAAGAAGTTATTATGGTTATGTTTATTACACACAAAGTAATGTTTAACAGCTTTTATAAATGTTACACTTTCTCCGCACAACATAACTATGAACATTTTAAATAAACAGTTTCGCACTGTAAAGCGGTGAAATCTCTCTTCTAGAAATGAGTTATGATTATGGATGTTATGAATTATGGAGGTTGGAACATTAAAATTATAATCAGTTTTACAGTTAAGCCAGCTCAGTTCACGTCTGCTAAACAAGCTGTCTCCATTTCAATAACACACACACACACACACACACACACACACACACACACACGCACACAGTTGTGATCTGAACTTACTCTCTCTGGGGATGGGGGGGGGGGGGGCTTGGCTCAAAATGTCCGCCAACCATGATAGAGAAAAATACAAGCGGAAAAGATTTACATTGGAGGGATGACATAGCTAAAGAAAAGGAAAAGAGGGACTTATTAACACTCAGAACCCTCTCTCTCTCTCTCTCTCTCTCTCTCTCTCTCTCTCTCTCTCTCTCTCT
>JAODVN010179019.1:0-13251 GCA_025434125.1 Chologaster cornuta
GAAGGCTACACTCTGCTCCTTTTTTTATTTAGGTAAGCTTGCCACTACTTCTCCACCTCTTTTAATAACTGCACAAAACAGGTTGATAAGATTGAAATGGATCCGTAGTATTAAAGGCAATTAGCTTAAGTAACCCTTTTTTATTATAGGTTTATATCTAGCATACTGCCCGCCAATATCACAGGAAAGCGTTTCTCGTCTCTCTCTTCACTTTGTGTACACACTCTCCCCTGATAATGTATTCAGATGTTTCTCTGGTCGGGGGGGGTTTATGTATGTTGGGGGGCAGTGAGCGCACGACGGGGGGAGTTTTCTGAAGGTCAGCAGAAGAAGCAGCAAAGTGCCAACTCATCTAGACAGAGCCAGGCGTGGCCAGTGGTCGGGCCTGGGTCATTAACTTTAGTGCTTGGCAGAATGGACTTTTAACATAAGCATCTTTCCCCATGCACATCCCATCTCCCTCTTATTGCATGTGACTCCCCCCCCCCTCTCTCTATTCTATGCTACCCACATGCCCACCCCCTCTGAAATTCTCTTTGTTTTTAACACAATACAATATCAACAAACTCATTTCAATGTCCCACAGTCCTGGGAAGACAAGTCCTCTTCAATACTTTCCTAACGTGTGGGAGCGTTGTTCTGTAAATGTAATGCATGACTTGCTTTTATCGTTGGCTTTTCAGGACCCTACTTTGTAATTAAGTTTGATATTTAGCTTCAGGCTTTACTGCATAATACAGTAACACTGTGTAATACTGTACGTTTATGAATGAAGGGTGGGGAGGAGAAGTCTTTGTAGGTCCATTGTTCTTCTGGGGGGTCTAGTCTTCTGCCACAGGGCTGTTTGCTCTTCCTAAGAACCAGTAAAACAAGGGTGGCTTTAGTCTCTTCACAGAATGTCGGTACTGTAGACGACTGACCAGGATGACTCGCCAATAATCAACTTAAAGGAGGAGATCATTCATTTGCACCCCTGTGAGACAAAGAATAGCGGTTGTGTTACGTTCTGTGACTCAACCCACCTCTCTGTTACCCAGAACGCACATCGCCCCAGCACTAAACATGCCTATTGTGGCCACAAGGGAGAAAGCCCTCTCCTGCCCAGTCATCTGTGACTCTGCATCCGCATGAAAAAGGAGTTAAAGATGCGTAGTGTGCCCATTGCTCACAGACATCTCTGTGCAGCTCTCACTAAGCCCTGGCGACCTTTTGTCTCCCCTGTCAGGGAGGGCGGCAGTTTCTCTCTTGGTTGCCCCCTCGACTCCTTTGTGTCTGCGACCCCACTGACCCCATGTTCCCAGGGTTAGCCTGCCTTGGGTTCAGCCGACGCACCGAGAATAGAGAGGCTCGCACCTCACAAATACATTACCATGTTCTACTTTCCCCTTGTTGAACCCGTTTGAAGCTTCAAGCCCTCTGCGTTAAGCCTTGGCCAGCAGCGTCTGTTTATCATCATAACATAAAAACAGGGCATTAAGAATTGGCGTTTGTTTACACATTCATACGTCACTTAGGACAGAATATGAGTGTACTCAACTTTGACTGCACTCGTATTGGTGATCCAATCAATGTAATATCGACTTCTTTGTATTTTAGAATGAATTTGGTATACAGTGTAATCCCATAAAAGGCCCTGGTTGAACATATTTCAGTAACACTGTATGAATCAATTAGTCTGGAATACAATCACACAACATGAGTTAGAAATATATGCAATGTAATTATAGTCCACACAGTCTCCTGTGACATCTGCAGTCACAATTAATTCAGCGGTTAGTTTTTGGTGCCCTCATGTGAAATCCCATGTTGTAGCGTCTCACCGTAGTCGTAAAGAATGTGAAAGGAATGCTAAGCAGCAGGGATGCTAGCTGTTGGATGTCTCATCATGATATTTAGAGCTCCCCCTACTCTCCCCACAATCAGCATTGTCTTCGGTGAGTCACAGCTCATTGAGATACCCCAGCGCTGTTTTTGACGGCAGCTATCATGCCATAACTATGACTGTCAGGCACAGTCAATCAATCCTCTCGGTCCCTCTCTTGGGAAAAAGTTTTTCCAGGTTTTTAGTAAGGCTTGGGGGTGTTCTCACACCGGTGACAGCACAAATTAGCAGTAGGCTGCTTGGAATGGAAAGGAACGTATGGTGCTGGCTTTTTTTTTTTCTTCTCTGTTGACATGTGAAATGAGTGTTGGTACAGGGAGACAATACCAGTAAAGCATACACACACACAGATTGACACCCATTATAGAGAACTGTACTAAATCTTGAGTGTTTTTACTAAGCTGTAGAACCAGCCCTTGTTTTGTGTTTATTATCCCCATTTAATGTTTGCTCTCTCTCTCTTTCTCTCTTGATCAGATGTTCCTGACAGTGTACCTCAGTAACAATGACCAGCATTTTACCGAGGTGCCCGTTACCCCGGAGACCCTGTGCCGGGATGTGGTGGACCTCTGTAAGGAACCGGGAGAGACGGATTGCCACCTGGCCGAGATGTGGAGAGGGTCTGGTAAGTGGAATCAACGCTCGAGATTCCATTATTTTAGCAGATGAATGGTTATCTGGAATTTAACTCTATTTCCTGAAAAGAAAGTGGCACCATCACCAACCATGCTTTACCCACAAAAATGTAAAATATATACTGTGTGTGTGTGTGTGTGTGTGTGTGTGTGTGTGTGTGTGTATACTCATTTACTGAATATTTACCGTAGATAAACTAGTATACAATTATCTGAACTCAAACCTGAGAACTACTTTGTGTAGCGGTAGGCTGTCATCATACTGCTTTCTGGTGTGTCTGCAATTCTAATAAAGTAAGAGTGTCTCCGCAATTCAGACAATCACATCTCAAGGACCCAGCCTGTGATGCCGTTTCCATGGTAATGTCGCCGTTGGAGAGGGAAGAGAGTGCCAATTATTGTTCATGGGTACTTTGCAAATCCTCAAGTAGTCTGCCACGTATTTAAGATTCTATTATATATCTTTTTTGGCACAAAACCTTAGATGCACTCTTCATGGTAATATCATGGTTTGCATGCAGCTGTCTATCTCTAGATTGTTTTGTAATATAAGATGTGTAGCTGGTGTAATGTTCATCGTTCCATCTTTCCTTGAAAATTAGTTATTTGGATGCATACAGTATCTTTGACAGACAGGTAGCGCAGTTGAATAGAACTGCTCCTTTTGTAACAACTGGATCTCCATCTGTTATACATTATATTACATTTTTAAAATACGTATTTTTAATCTGGCTGTTTGTGGGGAGTATATTCATATATAAAGTAGGAAGCATTAAATGAAAACTCTAGCTATATGTACATTTAAATTCCAATTTAAGGCAAAGCATTGTCAGGTCAAATGTATTTATATAAACTTTAACCATATTACGGTCTCAAAGGGCTGCACAAGCCCACATTTCACATGGAAACAAACAACACCCTCTCACACCTTTTTATTTTCATTCATGACAAAGCATAGGCACATAATCCTGAAGTATGCATGTTCCTAGAGTTTCAGTAGGACGTTCTTGTGTAAGAATGACAATTTAAACTTTAAACCGCTTTAAACACAAACAACCTCAGCTTAGCCTAGCAGTTAGCTGTAATGACAAGTCAAAATTTTGGGTCAAGCCCCGGACACATTGCAAGCGACTAGCAGTGTCAAATCGACGACAGATAATTGAAAGTCAATGCGCTTCATCGACTTGAAGCGATGACGGGCGATAAAGTGTGCGGGTGACGCGATTTAGGCGACTACCAACGGAAGCTAACGATATCACTGACTGAAACATTTTGGGTGGGAAAGATCGGAGAGAGATACCTAGGCAACCGAAGCCTGGAATATAAACAAGCGACCGAGTTTCAGCTACAAAGCTTTGTGTGACTTTACAGTTTGGCTTCAGAGTACGGTAGGAAGAAGTTTGAAGTGTAGTTCCCCTTCAGGCCCAGTACCAGTTCTAATATTACAAAGAAATCTCCCCTCTCCCCGAAACCATTCCTAAGGAGCATCAGCCGGTCGGAAGTAAATGGAAATCCTGTTGAAAATGAATGTCCAGTGAATGCAAGGTACTCAGGATTCCCAGAAGTCTTTTAAGTAGTAAGAAGTAATGTACATGTTCCCACCCCCAGAGAGACCTTTGGGCGAGGGGGAGAGAATGCTGGAGGTCCTACAGCGATGGGGACAGCACAGAGCAGAGGTCCGCTTCTTCCTGCGTCATGACCGAGCCCCCAGCAGAGAATCAGGTGAACGCACGCACACACGCACACACGCACGGGTGGCGTCAGTCGTGCAGACAGAACGTTTTCCATGATCTGTGAACTGCGACTGAACGAAAACTTTTGCGGTGTTCTATTTCAAAACCCATCTCCTCTCCATTTTAAACCACTTTGTTCAACACCATTTCAAGTTAATGGATCATAAGAAAATGTGCATTGAACGCACCCTGAGCGCCCACGGTCAACGACAAGATGGCCGCTCTTGCATAACAGGCATGACTCGCCAATAAACTGCTGATGTTTTCTTTTCTTTGGAACACACAGTTACAATACATATGCACATGACCGTCTTTAAAGACCTTTTTTATATTGAGTGTTTTTGCAGTAACCTGCTGGAAAGTTTATAGAGAAACGACATAGAATTGCCTAAACGCAAGGCCTTTGTTAGCTGGTCCCAGACAGTGTCCCAGTCACACTGTCGTCATAATCTTGTTACCGTACTTTTCAGTTTTTGTAAGAACCCAGAAACCTAGCAGTCTGGTCTCTGGGAACCATCCTCTGAGCCCTCAGTTGCGTAACTAAGCCCCGTTACCCCCCCTCACAGCTTGTCTGGCACAAGGATTATGCAGCTGTTTTCCTTTCCTGTTATCTTGGCCAACTCCTGTTATCCCACATCACTATCTTACACCTCACAGCACTAGGCTCATTGCAGCCTTATAGCAAGCATCTGCATTTGCTTTTAGGACGGGTTATTTGTTTGTTACAGAGTAGGTGTAGGACATGCACAGTTCTGTGTAATACAAGATGTGTTTATAATAAAATACTTTCCCACATGCTCGGACAGCTGAGCTTGTTCCTTTCTGTTTGCAGCAAGCTTATGCTTAGCATAGTTTAGTCTGTTGGACTGACATTGTGCCAGATCAAGTATGTTCTATTTGTCAAGTGTCCTCTAAAACCAATATGTAATTGGAAGGGCATGTTAATGAGGGACACCAGCCATTAATTCCCCCACCACACGCAAACACCAAAACAGTCATAGGCCAGTGGCATGGATTAATATAGACTACTGTGCATGTACACAAATGCAAACTCAAATGGGAAAGCCGTCCTAGAGTGTTTAAATTAGTGTTAAATCCTGAGATTTCTGCACGTTAAGAAGCGACACTCCTCCCGTTATGGTTTCAGGAAGCGGGGGTAGGCTCCTTCAGTGCTAGCCAACCTAGGGTTGGCTGACCTCCCATTGACCTATAGGGTGTTTGTACGACAGACTGAGGGAAAGCTAGACACTAAGGAGAGACAACACTTTCAAGAGAGAGACAATAAGTTCCTATCATTTTAACAGCTGTTTGTTAACTCAAAGATATTTGCTGCAGCGGATCGAAAAAGAAACAGTAGGCTGACTGGGTCTTGTGTTGTGGCGTATTTAGGGAGCTCCCGCGGTCCAGAGCCTAAGAGAAATGGAGTGAATGCTCCTCCAGGCAGGCGGATGGAGAATGGGGTAAGTCCATATGTTGTAGTGCTATTCAGCCATTTTGGTTTCACATTTACACGAATACAAATAGCATACATATGACTTTGTGAACGTAAACAGCCAGACAACAATAACCTTCTAAAAATATGCAGTTAAAATAAGTAATAATGCATATTCAAAATATAGGGATGATAACACATGAGGTGTAAGTAAATATTCAACATTTGCATCTTTGTTTTACAGTATGCTAAATATTTTTTATCAGTAATTTTTTTGTGTAAAAAGGTGTTTGTTACAAAGATGCAAATGCAGGACAAATGTTCACTTTACATTTGACTAGCAATAGCTTTTTTGAATGCAGGTATCAACATTCTTCAGGAAGAAAAGAGAACTGGTTTGGTTACTATTCATGTCACAAGACAAGTAAAAGAATATGGTCCTGGCAAAGTGGGAAACCTAATTGGTGGAAAATGAGTTACACTATAAATATGCATTTTGAACGGATTAAGGTGTGTGTTTGTGTGTGAACTTGTCCTTGCAATTAAATATATAGGTTTTCACTTTCAGTCGTGCCTCGGCTTTGTTTTAGGATTTCCATGGATTTACCGTTGTAATTATGTGTTACCGTTAGGCATGCCACATCAAGAGCTCTGCATTTGTGTCTGTCCTTGCCCAGGTGGCTCCTCCCCGGATGGACATGACCCTGGCTGAATTGCAGGAGATGGCCTCTCGGCAACAGCAGCAGATAGATGCCCAGCAACAGCTGCTGGCTTCCAAGGTAGAGAGAGCGAGAGAGAGTGCCTCCACAAAATGGGCATTGAGACCCAACCAGCACACTTGTGGAAATGTAGATGAAGTGTATATGGGGTCAGGATAGGCCAACTTGGAAGAGCAGATGAAACATTTGTTTTGGATTGTCCTGGAGGGACATTTGCACCGCACCACGATGTGCACAATGTCATCTCGCACTCTCTTTTTTTTGGTATTAGCTAAGGATTTATTAGTAACCGCAACAAAGACATCTTGACATAAAATAGGCGGGGATCTAATTCACTCTCTGGCAAACATTATTCTTCCCGCTATAGCGTTTGGTGTTTTCTTGCTGAGGCATTTAAAAAGCGCTTCCATTCTGCTGATCGGAAGTATTTCAATTGCTTTTAAAATCCAGTTTCACTTGTCTCCTTTGTAAACATTTCTTGATAGAAAGCAGTTTATCTGCATTCACTTTATCGAATTTCTCTCTCTCTCTTTTGCAGTCTTTTGTTTCATCCTCCATATGCCACAGGGTTCACTGCAGGGATTTTGTCATATAGCTGCCCCAGCTGGTTTAACTGCTGCTCCAAGAATCGGTGTTTAGCCTGTGGATAGCATAGCAAAGCTAAAGAATGTAACCTTGAGTAGCAGTGTAAACTAGCACGTACTGTAGTGTACAGATAGCCCTCACCTGGAACACAGCTGAATAAAGGCGGCATTGTTCCCATCTGGGAACTCTTCAGGGGACCTAATTGACACAGAGTGTCATCAAGTCTCTTGATTTGTATTGAATGAAACTGCAGAAAGTTGTATTTTATCCTCAACCCTTATTTTACAATGATATGTGACCGTCTACGTTTAGTATGTTTTTGACAAATGTACGTACAGTATATTTATTTTTGAATAATCTTATTTTCTTAAAAGTGCACTCTCCAAATATATGTGCCAACTATTTTCACATTTAGCAAATATGGAGCATTGTAATGCATTTTAATTGAGCAAAAATTGAACGCTTTTGGTCTGTCAAGCGGCCGTGTCACTGATGTCATTTTGCTCTGGTGTTTGACGTAAGCGACGCCCAGACAGCTAAATATACCACGCATGCCCTGCAACAAAGTCAATTTACCTCAAAAAAGCTAGCTGCAGAAATACGGCTGTGGCCTAAGATTGATCAAAGGTATCTAGGAATTCATGTTATATACTCAAAATACCCAATACCACAGACAGACAGACACACAGCTGAAAGAGGAGGGGTAAAGAAGGACCTGGCCCTGGGACTGATGTAGGGGGAGGAGCAGAGAGAAGTGCACTCACCACAACGGTGTGGAGGGGGCATGCGTACACAAACGCATGAAGGGAATTCCTATGGTCCCTCTGGACACAGATGGAGGAGCGACCTTTTTAGTTCAATGCGCTGCAGGGAGCTCTCTCTCACTCGGCCCGCCCGCGGCCTCCTCCCCTGTGCCACAGGAGCAGCGCCTGCGCTACCTGAAGCAGCAGGAGCGGCGGCAGCAGCAGCAGGCCTCGGAGCAGGAGAAGCTCCGGCGCCTCCGAGAGAACGTGGACAACCAGGAGGGCCGGCTGAAGAAGGTCCGGGCCCTCAAGGGGCAGGTGGAGCAGAAACGCCTCAGCAACGGCAAGCTGGGTAAGCTCACGGGACGGTTGGTAAAGACTAGGGGGGGTGTGGGGGTACGCCACGCTGCTGTCCATTTCAGTGCTTCACAGGTCTAGAATACGGCGTGTGCACGTAACGTACACGTGTGGCCGCACCGGCCGTATAAACAAAGAACAGAGGAGCTCTTATTACGACACTTATTAGTGTTGGCATCCTCTGCTCAGGACACAGTTACTCTACGTTATCTTTGCTGTTGTGTTGTTTTAAAATGTCCTATCAGTTCAGTTCAAGATGTGTGCTTGACTTATTGTTTTTTAAAATGTTTGATGAATGTACCAGCCAATGCATTACATTATCCTATCCTCTTCTCACCTGTTCTTTCCTTCTTACCTGGGCCTCCTCCCTCCTCCTCGCTCCTACTGCAGTGGAGGAGATTGAGCAGATGAGCAACCTGTTCCAGCAGAAGCAGAGGGAGCTGGTGCTGGCCGTGTCCAAGGTGGAGGATCTCAGCCGACAGCTGGAGATGCTGAAGAACAGCAAGATGGACGCCCTGCAGGACAGCCAGAGCTCCGTTGCCGAACTGGACCGCCTCTACAAGGAGCTGCAGGTGTGTGTGTGTGTGTGCGTGTGGGCACTCTTGACACTCCAACCACGCCAGCGTTTACAGCAATCAGCCGTATATGGCGGCAAAACCTGTGTCTTGTTTTAGTGAACCTGTGACCCAACAGCGTTGATTAGAAACCTGTGTCATGTTTTAGTGAACTTGTGACCCAACCAGGATAATGCCATGCTTAATGTTAATGAGTGAAGACGTGACGTGTTGAGGTACCTCTCTCTCTCACGTCCAGCTGAGAAACAAGCTGAACCAGGAGCAGAACAGCAAACTGCAGCAGCAAAGGGACACCCTGAACAAACGTAACCTAGAGGTGGCCACCATGGACAAGAGGGTCATTGAGCTCAGAGAACGCCTCTGGAAGAAGAAGGCAGCGCTACAGCAGAAGGAGAACCTTCCGGTGAGTACTGTTAACGCACGCACGCACACACACACCAACCGTTATGGAAAGGGCTCTTGGTGCCAAGCCTTACATAACCATCTGTAGTCGGCCTGCTTTTAATGGGTAAGTTCAGCAAATTGTCAAGATATTGTGTTTTGAAACTACTAGCTATACAGGAAGAGAGATTGCAGTTCTTTTTGCCAGAGCTCCCTCTAGTGGTCAGTGGGAGTAAAGACAGTTTGTCTGTATCTGTTTACCCCCGGAAGCCTCAGATCCCCTGGCATTCACAGCCGGCTCAAACAAACGTAAGGCTCTTCAACTTCTTAATCTCTCTCCTCACTGTCTGGGAAAACTGAATGAGGGCCTCACAGGAAGGAGACACTCTCTGATCTCTTTATCACCTGTCTTTTTTTTTTTTTCTTTCCCTTTTTGTCTGAGATGGCGGTGATTACGGTACGCATTACGAGTTTCCACTCCAGCTTTCCTCCGCCACGGTTCCATTTCAGTTTGGCATGAAACAACTCTAGACTTGGAGAGGAGTAATGAAAGCTGGCAGACATGACAGACAGACAGGAATGTCAGGGGAGATGTTATCTCTTCTCATGGCTCTGACAAACAGGAAAGTGCAAACAGCAGGCTTACTCAAAGCACTGAATATGTGAAGTACATTCTCTTCAAAAAATGCTAGTGGGTCAAATATATCTGTACCCAGCACAGAGTCTGGTTGTCAAGCCTAGAATACCATTGGTAGATTAGTCTAGACTCTACTCTAGTAGAATACATTCTACCTACCTAAGGCTGACTGTCTGGAGTCTCCTTGATGCTGTTATCTCCCTGCTCTCTGCAGTTGTTTTGAGCATTGCGGTTGCCGTGGGACTAGCAATTGACTGCAAACTAAGCTGTTCTTGTTTGTGAGTGGAAATAAATGACCCTTTTAACATAGCTATTTGACAACACATGCTTGTGTTACGCTTGCCAAGATAAGATTAAGGTGTGGAGGCGAAGAACGAGAAAGGAAACGTAATCGTAGAAAGATCTTAATGATATGAATGGTTTCTGCTATGTTTTTTCTCTCACATAAACTTCACTAACACGAGGGGTGTATATGCTGAAAATCAGTGATTGCCTTCAATGTACATTTTTTCGGTGATTATTTCATACTTTTTTACCAAAATAACTTTTAATGGATAATATGCTTTAATATCCCTGTTTGTTTACCATGAATACAATTCTCTTGATACAGAGCAAATGACTAACAAAAAATACGAAACAAACTAAATGTCCTAATTACGCATGATTATATTATTGTACCTAAAGTAATTTGGTACACGGAAGAGTATATAAGGCCCTACTAAAAGCCTTTTAGCCAGCCCTCCAGGCACATGTTAAAGAAATTCCCATTCTCTTTCAATGCATTTCATCCGTTGAACAGACAAAGGTGTGTGTGTGTGTGCGTGCATGTGTGTGCGTGTGTGTGTGTGCGTGTGTGCGTGCGCGGTCGGTATGAAAGGGTGAACAGTGAGGTGATTTACCCACAGTCCTGCCTGGAATCGTAATGACCGGGCCTTTTTCACACCCGCACAAAGACACACTCCAGCCATGCTACTGTTTGGGCCAACTAAACAGCGAGCGGCTGGCTGACATCACCCAACAACCATGTGAAAGCACACTGACTTAGGAGAGCTGCTCAGCATACAGCAGGACAGGCGTTGAGCAGCAGAACTTAGTAAATTGGACACAGGGGTTGCTTTTGCTATTGTGAAACTGCTGTTGCATATATTCTGTGCTTTTTGTTTTCTCAAGAATGGCTTTCCCGGTAAAGAGAGGGCTTCAAAAGACACCCAACTCCAGGTAACTAATTCAGCACTGGCGTTTGATCTCTCTCCTGTCCTTAGAATAATCTCTGCAGTATGACTCGACACAGGGTTTTGTCTAAGGAAAATTGAGTTCCTCAGGCAAAAAGGCCTAGGAAATGTTTGTGTGTGTTTAAATATTGTCAGAGCTTGACTTCTAAAGTCGTACGGTTGTAGACTAGGTTTGGAGAATCTTTAGATAGTTTATTTCTGACGAACTATAAATTCTAATATCATTTATTACAAATCTACAGCCCATCATTTATGTCCAAACTTTATAGTCCTCAATATGTTTTAAGTGTAAAGTTGACACTGACTTCACTTCCTGGGAATAGGCATGTTTTTGCTGCTGTCCGCTAAACGGTCACCACCTCAAGCGACGTGATGTTTTCATTACTTTCACTGTCAAACAAATGTCTCTCTCTCCATTCCCCACCACCCTTCATCCCGCCCACCAGGTTCTCCCCGATGGCCCAGTGGGGCCGCAGTCAGGCCCGTCCCGCGTGGCGGCGGTCGGCCCGTACATCCAGTCGTCCACCATGCCCCGCGGCCCAGTGAGACACGAGCTGCTGGTGAAGCCTGCCTTCCTGGACGCCACTGCTCCCCTGCCTGCCCACGACCCCCAGAGCAAGGCCAGCACAGGTGAGCACACAGACACATACCTTCTCTGATCTGAGCTGCCATGTACACGTTTTGGTGCGGTCTCTCTCCACCAAGTTTACCTTCCATCAACTAAATCAACTGCTAAAATAGAGTGCACGTGGAGGGACTTCACAGAGCACCAGCTAATGCTTTACAGTACAGGCCATTAGTTACATAGTCCTTTCTGGACTCAGCTTAATACTATTCAGTAATCACATGTCCTACTAGTATTACCAATTTTATACCTGTAATACAATAAAAAACTATAAATAATGCTGACATTAGACATTATCAGAGGACCTGTCTGTATAGCAACACACATAACACCAAGATACAGCCATGCAAGGGTTTATTCTGCGTACAAGCATATTCCTTGGATATAAACAGAGGATGAATATGAGAGATGGCTGCTGTTTCTTTCACTAGTATTGCTGTGTGTGTGGTAGTGTTCCTTCTTCCCCATATGAGGGCTTAACTGTGTCAGGATTGTCCTGCCAACAGCACAAGCCAACGAGTTTGGGACGCATTTGGGAGCCGACGTCTTCCTCAGCTCAGAAGGTTGCTTGTTACTCCTCAACCTGGATGCCGTGTTGTGCCATTAGAGTGCAGGCCTCTGCATACAGTTGTCTATGGGGAAACCTCTTACAGCACCCTACAGCTTTTGTTTTATTACAAAAGATTACTTTGAGTGATGGAACCAGGTGGTAGTCTGTTGTTTGATTGTCGTGGTGTGTCTGTTCTTCTTCTGTCAGTCTCACTGGTTTTATAAAGCAAGATAGGCTTGTATGAGAAAGGTGAGTCAATATTTGACCGGTCAGTTCGAGATTTTCAGTAGTTGTTATAGCCAGTTTTGGCCACTAGGTGGTGGCAAGTCATCAATGGTAAATGGTCTTGCAAAAGAGATGGCATACTGTATACATGTTTACATTTAAATGAGATCAGACTTGTAAGGTAACCACAGTGTATAAGCCTGTTCTATCATAGTATTTTTAGTTTGCCAGTCTTTGACATTTGAACAACAGGAAAACTATTTAATGTGTTTTCTTTTTAGACTAGAGCACAGAAAGGGCACAACTTTGCTAACCTTCTCACGTGCAGCAACCCACGTGTAAACACAACAGGCGATATTACTGAGGTTATGTTGATGTATTGAATGATTTGTCTACATGGTAATTATCGTTAAAGGCTTTTGTAACCCTTGCTAGTTTTCTTAATATTGTCTCAACCTCCAGCGGTCAAGTATCCAGCAGAGAGAAAGCGTATTAATTAACGTCATGAAAAATGGACACCACGATTAGTTATTTCACTTCTACCTCGTCATCGGCTAATTCTGTTCTGTTAGAACTAGTGGAAAAGGCAAAGCCTAAAAGTAATTAACGTACTCTCCCTGGTGTGCTGCGCTGTGGCATGTGTTTTCCGCATGATGAGCCAACATGCTGCTTGCGTGCGTGTGTGTGTGTGTGTGTGTGTGTGTGTGTGTGTGTGTGTGTTGGGTGGAGGGGATGTGGGGTGGCGGGCAAGACGGAGATAGATAGAGCATGGAGGATGAGAATGTATATATTTATCTGTCTATAAGGTTGATCTATAATGATAAAGAAAATACATTGTTTTGTATTTATTTCAAAATATTTTATGTCTGTATTCAAATGAATATATATCTATCTATCTATCTATCTATCTATCTATCTATCTGTCTATCTATCTATCTGT